>CAIGRB010049252.1:16304-32967 GCA_903798255.1 Fraxinus quadrangulata | reverse complement strand
GTTAATAATTAATTTTAATCTTATATTTTATAGAACTCACAATTTACAATTACATATTTCATCAATTTTTATCAAAATCTATTAAAATTCTAATTTCAATCCACACGAAACACAGGTTATGTGACAAATATACAAATGAAAAACACCATCGTTATGGGAATGTACACGTAGGGATGGTAAAAAAGCGCGTCGACTTGGGCTCGACTTGAAAAAATCCCGGATAGGCCCAAGCTTGAGCTTGGTGGAACCAAGCCGAGGCTTGGGCAGAGCCCCATTTTGGGGTGTCAGCTCCAGCCGGGGCCGGTCCGTGGTTTTAAAAAAAAAGTAAAAATAAAAAAATAAAAATTTTTATTTCAGCTGCAGACAGCTGCCGAGCCTTTTTCTGGTCAAGTAAAGCCTATGTTTTTTTGTCGGACTTTACTCGACTTCACTCGTGCTCAAAAAAGCTCAAGCTCGATCCGAGTTTTTTTTGGTCTCGATTCGATTCGACTCGTTGACATAATTATGTACACGCAGTATAAAAATTACACCTATCGATTGAAATATAATATGCTAAAAGTGAATATTTACGACAAGAAATGAATCTTCATGTTAAGATGTCTGCCCCTTTAATCCAGTTCAGAATCACTTTTTTGACTCTACACCTTTGATTTCACTATTATTACAAAGTGATTTTGATCTTAAATTTTAATATAAAATAGGATTTAATTCTTGTCCTCCAAATTCATTGTCTTTGTGATATATTCATTTCATCCATCAACGATCTCAAGTGACACCAAAAATGCTTATCTTTTACATTTTTTTATTCTACTTTCAAAGAGGCGGTGGATTCGAAAGCAGCTTCTCCTCAAACTCAACTATTTGGAAAATCTTTCCACTTAATTTTTACCCGTGATTCGGTGACGAGGTAAGTATCGGCTTTTTTCATTTTGTTCAATTAATCTTCGTTTTGTTCTATGAAACATTATTATTTGAATTGAACAGATAATTTTTATCATTCTACATCAATAAGAGCAATGGTAAAAGCTGTATTGAATCCACTATAGACTAGTTTTATGGTTAAGCAATTATTTATATTATAATAAAGATAACAAATAGCATCCGTGTTCGATATTTTTGAATGAATCGTGCTGACTTCTTTGTGAGTCAAGCTTTGTGATGGGTCGACCCTATCACACGATAATGGTGAAGTTGGACTCCTATAGACTCTATGAGTTTATAAGTCCTTTTAGTCAATATCTCGGCACCAATTGTACTACGTAGCATTATTCTAATTCAATGGTCAGTTGCCTTAGCTTGGACATTAACCACCGTGCTCAGCCTTCCCGTGGATTGATATGGAAACTTCTAGTCCAACAACACTTTATGGATGACTTGAAGTACAAATTCGATACGTATGGCATACTTTGTTGATTTGAAGCTTATACTTCGACTTGATCTCAAACATAAAACTATTTGACGTTGGTGATGAATGTTTATCTTGGGTTTGACTCAAATTGAAAATATGAATAAAGGGTTTGAAGTGAACTCCATGTGTTTAATTAACATAGTATTAAAGCACGAAAGATTTGCAAAATTAAATTGAATCGTACACCAATGAAGAGTCCGCAACCAACGGTGAAGAAGAGGATTTTGGCTACTAAGGTGAGGAGAGAGAAAGTGAGAAAAGAAAAGGAGAGAGAGAGAGAGAAAAAGAGTGCAAACATTGGAGCTTCTAACGTTGTGGCAAAGAGAAGTTGGCAGAGTAAAAGAGCGTGCGTAATTTTACAATTTGATTAGTGAATTACTTCTTCTTCTCCCAAGTGGATGTAGATGAGTTTTCGAACTACATAAACTCTACTTTAAAATATGTCGCGTACATGTTTTGGTTAGTTTTCCATAGAAGTGGTATCAGAGCTAAGAGTTATATTGGATATTGAGTTGATATGCAAATATGAAAGTTTGAGATGGAGCCTTTGAGGAGAAAAAATAATTTCAATAGTTGGCAAAATATTACTAGTAATGTTCTCATGCAAGCTGTTGCAAGATAAGAGGTCATAAGAGATGATAGATGCAAACTGGGAAGAATCAGAAGTAATGACAATATGTACGATTCTTTCGAGGTAAAGTATCCTTATAAGCTATGAAAAACGTTAGAAACTTTTACATTTCTAAGTCAACGAGTATATTGTATTTGAAAAACAATTTATGATTTGAAGCTTATGGAGGAAAGGAAACTATGTGAATAAGTTCAATAAGTGCATGTACGATGAATTTCGCATATTAATAATTCGAATATTTGAAGACGAGGAGCCACATAGCATGAATCATAGGTTTTGAAAATTGTTGAGAATTTGATTTGTCGAGAACTTGACTTGTTCGACACTTGAATTTTGGAGTTTGGATTTGTGCTTCGAAACTTGGATTTGATCTTGATTTAATTCGAAGAAAATTTTGATCTTTTTGGGTTTGCGTGATTTGAAGAAAATTTTGATCTTCTTCGTGATCGTCGGACTTGAAGTTGAGAAGATTTCTTCTCTTCCTCAGACTTTAGAATTTTTTCAACACTTCGTGATTTTCTTATACACTTTCACCTTTTTTTATGAACCTTTGATCATATTTATAGGAAAAATTTGTGTCCGATTTTGGTAACCACTCAATTAATTCAATTAGAATGATTAAAATTGAATAATTGTGTATTTTGAAATAACGGAATGGGCCTTTAAAATTTTATTGGCCTTAGTAGGCTTTAATTTAGTAAATTTAATTGAGTTAATTATTTAAATTGGCTCAACTCAATATTTATTATTTTATTTATTTATTTATTTATTATGTCTACAATGCATAATTAAGTCGTTTGAGATGTCGAGTTTTAGGACCAAAATAAAACAATAATTTTAGGCTTCGTTGCCTAATCAAATGAGACTATGGTGATTACGTTGCTGTTGGAAAAACCACTTTAATAGTGAACGAGATCTCCAATGTTCCTTAGAGACAAGCAACATTAAGGCCCAAGTAGTAATTCTCACGACGATCAAATTTTATTGGTAGAATTAGAGACACGGCATGGTAGAGGTGCAACACAAGGAATGCACCATAGTTAGAAGGATTTATCAATCATGTTTTGGAAGAGATAACGAAGTGTTAGTATTCGTCACAAGAAAGGACATGGTATGAGGAACTATTAGGAAATGACAAATCATCTTAAAGAGAACAAAAGTCCTCAAAAGTTTCAAGAAGCTTGAGAGTCTATGACTGTGGTCGGCAATGATATCGATTGTGATAGTAGTCTTGGGGTATCGACAACTTGCTCTATCGCCTCACAATCTAGGAAAGGCTCCTACTGTAAAATAAAAATAGAGGGTTGATTTGGTTTAACATTGCGAGCATCAAATGACTTAAAGAGGTTTTGCGATTGAACAGTCTTGAGTCAACGTAAGTGCTTTGGTTAGCACAACATGGGATTAGATTTTATCTCCTCTATCTATCCAACTACTCCAATTCATGTATAGAAGTACATAAATCTTGATGAAAATATGCGACTATATCCATGACAAAAATTAAAATATATGAATTTTAGCGCTCAAACGAGCATTTCCTTCACTCATCTACTCAAAAATCTGTGTTCAATTTAGCTTGCGGGTGAATACATAAAATGCTACAATGATTCTATTTTATTTCTCACACGTACTAGTCGTGAACTATAACTTGTTTCAAAAGGTGAGAAATGTGTACCATAAGTTCAAACATAGTTTTACCTATAATTAATTCAAGTCTACAATATGTTATGACTCTAAAAATACTCTTTTGCAACACATAATTGAATACACTATAAAACGCAGTATGAGTGTTAAGGCGACATGTAACATGTAAAACTCATGTCGCAATGCACAAACTTAACATGTCTTCTAAAACCGAATATGTTAATTTTAATATCGACGTGACAGCAAGCATGTTGCAATGCAATAAAACAAACCTTATTTCTTTTAAGAATTTAACGTAATATTTATTAAACAACATGTTGTAACATGGAACGTGCACGTAGCAATGGTAAATAGAAACTCATTTGGTTAAATTAAAATGTCAACTGCTGGTCTTGTGAAATATGATTAATATCCTCTATCATCTCGACCAACATTATCTTCAACAATCACGAACTTGAAATATAAAAATACCCCATAAACGTAAATAAGATTTCATATTTAAAGCTAACGTAAAGATGTGAATTACTTACTTAAAAATCATTGATCGATTATTTAAATCTCAATTACACCTATCATTTCTAAAGCAGGATCATTTTAGGGGAGTGTCCTTAATTGAAATTGTGATGGATTTTAAAAATTCTTCGAAATTTAGGTGTTTTCAATTGATATTTTAATGGATTTTTTCTAAAGCAAGATCATTTTAGGTGAGTGTCCTCAATTGAAATTGTGATGGATTTTAAAAATTCTTCGAAATTTAGGTGTTTTCAATTTATATTTTAATGGATTTTAATGAAATTCATTAAAATGTAGGTGTCCCCAATTGAAATTTTAATGAAATCTTTCAAAATTTTAATGCACTTTTGGTTTGCGAAATAATTTTCGTTTCTTTCTTTTTTTTCAAAATTTCTAAACTAAAATTTTAGATTGTAATTTGACATTTCATCACTCTAAAAAAAATGTGATATGAATGTATGGAGAGAGATGGAGAGTTCGGCCATTTTGGGGCTGTATATCTCTATAAGAAAAAGGGCAATTGATGAAAATTTTAATAACTTATTTCCCATAATGCGAAAATTAAACATAATAATAAATGCATACTTAAGTGGTGACAAAATGATTATGAATTTAATTCTACAGACCATAAGCTGTCAAACAACCATAACATTCAATTATGTCCGGAAAATCATCTAATTTCATTGCATTAAAAGTGGGAAAAATTATCATTTGTTTTTCTTATCGTGATTTAAGAATAGAAGATTCTTGATTTTTCCACATTAGAATTCAAAACTTTAGGGTCTGTTTTATTTGTCGTTTTCAAATCGTTTTCTGTTTTCGATTTTTCAAAATAGTGAAAACACGTCTTGAAAAACAAATTTAAAATTTACAAAGAAAACTCAAAACGACAAATTAATCGTTTTGGATGTTTTCAGTTATAATTTGGCCAAAATTTTCAAAACACGTTTTCGTTGTTTTCAATTATTTATCACCCCCAACCACCACCATTGCCACCGGCAAAACACTGCCAACCGCCGTCGTCGCCACCTCAACATCACCCAACCACTACCATCGTCCGAACCACCACCACCGCCACAACCAACTACACACAGACCGACATTTTTTCCAGATTTGTCTACTTCAATTCCTCATCCCCACAACATTGAATCATCAAATTGGCCCCAATCGAGTCTTCAGCAGCCACACAGCTAAAAAAAAAAAAATCACTGCCATCGCATCCAACCAACGCCGCCACACCCAACAGCAGAAGAAGCCAGTCTTCGGTGTCAGCAGCCTTGCGACGTGTCATGAGGAGAGAGAGAGAGAGAGAGAGAGAGAGACATGAAGAAAGGGATGGAACATAACGCATTTTTCAATTTTGGGTTTTTGAAAATAACTTTTTAAAATGACAAAAAAAAAACAAACATATTTTTAATTTCAAAATGGACACTCAAAATGCAAAATTTAAAATGATTTCAAAACTCAAAACGGAAAACCGAAAGACGAAGAGAACAACCCCTTAATGTCCGAAAATTTTAACTATCTAAAACACGATCCAAAACTCGACCAATCTGCGAAATATATGCATTTTCATATTTGAGTCTCATATACAATATTTGGCTCGTCTATGTGCGGTAAGATTCAGTGACATATGCAATATTTTGAATTAGGGAGCATAATTAAACCATATACGAATCGAATACTTTGTTCTTGATTTTTGAATGATTCACACTTGATCTGAAAAAACACATATTTACGCTTAAAAACGTTCATTCATTAATATTTCACTCATTATTTTTATCTATATGATTTGAAATATCCATTTTATTGATATTTTGCTCATCACAAAAAAATTCATATTTACGTTTAAAGAATTTATAGTCTATTTGATACAAATAATCAATTCAAGTAATCGAAAGGAAATTCATATAACTAATATACAATACGAATTGTCAATCAAATAAACACGATTCGAAGTCAAATTGAATATAATCATTTTAGACTCATTCTATATACACAATTTGATATGAGAAAATGTAAATTCAAGTTTTAATTAGTTGAAAATTTGATTGAAAACTGAAGATTTGTAGTAAATTTGATAATTTGTAAAGAAATTATATACACATTTAAAAAAAAAATAGAAGGGTTGAGCTTTAGAAAAAATGCGTGAGGGAGAAAGTAAGGGAAAAAAGAAAAAAAAATCAAATTTATTGTGATTTTGTCCCTTTTTAGTGGGGGTTAAAATCAGATTTTTTAATAAATTTGTTAAAAGTTAAAGAGTTGTTGGTCTTAATAAATATGTTATTAAAATTAATTATTAACTTCGATTTAAATTAAAATTTTAATTTTAATTATGTAAAAAAGTAATAATAATAATAAAATAAATAAAATCCCAAAAGTTGCGGGGTCACATTACCCCGGGTCCCTTTCTGTGTCTGCCCCAAATTGGATTAACTCAGATTTACGCCTTGTAATATAATACTTTTGGGAATCATCGTGAACCTTTATGGTCCTTTATAACTGTGTGAGCTTTAGGACAATTGGGGATAAAAGAGAGGTATGGGGTTGGCAATTTACACTTTTATTTTATGACTCATTTTTGCTGTCACAACTTGAACTACTTAGCAGTAAAGAATTACTATTAAAAACATCGTTTCTTCCTTTATTCTTTCTGGTGTTTCCTCAACTCATAGGTAAACAAGATTCTGGAAAATATTATTTTATTGAAGAATGTGTGGTTGAAAATGAGTAGAAAAATAAAAATGAAAATTTTAATGTATATCAAACAATGACTTATTATGTCATCGAAAATATTATCAATTCTTCTACCCATCAAACATCAATTTAACCATGAACCCATAATCTTATTATTTTATATTAAAATTTGCTAAAAAAAGAAAAAAAGGACCATGTTACATGTATCGAATTTTTTTTACTTAATTTCTTATCGACTATTTATGATAGGGAGTGGGAACCACATCTTGGGATTTTTTTATTCATGCGAGACCGCGTGTATGTGAAAGGTGGTAAATAATTCGGTAGATTTTTTTTTAGGTACAAATATCCTTATCAAAAAAGAAATTCTAGAACTTTATCTAAGAAGTGAAGAACCCCTGTGTATTCCACCTTCCCCTTTTCATCAAAATCTTCTGTTTGCTTCAAAGATCAGTACGCCGAAAGTATTTTTCCGGGTCAAAAAAAGAAGGCAGAGATTAAAATAAAATTACATATAATTTCGGTTTACTTGTGAGTTTAAACAGAATATTGAAAAGAATTAAATTATTACAAAAAGAACGGTACCCTATCTCTCCTTTATAAAAAAAAAAAAAAAAAAAAAAACACGTGAAGAAATATGCTTCCATATCTTCAACAGTGGGATTTGTCATTTTTTATATAGTTTCTTTCATTTTATTTTTTTCTCCAGAATTATGTCAAATTCCCCATTTCTTGAAGTTTCTCCCGTAGGTTTAATTGAGAAAAGAAAGAAAATCTTTAGCGCGCATGCATGATTTTTTGCTCTAAAATTTGTGTAATAATCGACAAGTCATGTTACTTATATTATTCTTCATCACAAAACGTGTGTTTGATGCACATTTTTTAAGAAGAGAATGAACAGAAGAATAAAAATAAAAATGAATAGTAGCTCGACAAAAGTTGTTCACACTCGAATTTGATAATATAAAAAAACTAAAAAAGTTAAATGGTAAATTAATTCCCGTAGTTAGAAGTAATTACTTAAATGGTAACCATGACTGGCGTCTTTGAAAAAGATAAAGCCTTTTTGCTGTACATTGTGTGAAATGTTATTCTTTACGTGTGATTCAATTATTCCAAAAGCAGTATTTCGAAAGAGTATAAAGAGGAAGAAGACTCCAAGCTGCATTCAAATTGAAGAAATAATTAAGAGGTATTATTTCCTTTTCCCTCCTGAAATTTAAATTTTGAATTTTTTTCCAAAAAAAAAAAAGTTTATATTATTTTGAATTTTCGATGTTAAATGCATGCGTTACACTTACTGGATTCTACTGTTAACTTGCTAATAATTAAATTGATTTGTCATTATGAAAAATATGGACCAAATTATTCCTAAAATATACACTTTAGATTTTCATATCTTTTTGCAATATTACAGTGTAAAATTAGTTGTTTCCTTTTGAAAGGAAAGGAGACTAAGCAATATAATTAGATGCTAGTTTTTTTTGTTTGATTCACAGTGTAAGTCCTCCTCCAATTAAGTTCTCTCTAAAGCTATTTCCAGAACACAGTGACCAAGGTTTTCTCTTCTGGTATGTATCACATATTTTCATTTCTTTCTTCCTTTTTTGAAATTTGTTAGTATGGTATAATATTGTCGAGTCGAACTTACAAAAATGCCAACAAGTGATATCGTTAAAGAAGAATAGGCGATGTCGTTACGCTTGTTCATCTAATTCTTTTTCAACGTGCTATTACATTCCTACTTCGGTAGAGAAAAATGGTCGCTTATTTCTTGTTCGTGAACATGACGTACACAATTGAATTTTTCTGTTCACTAGCAAAATGTAACGTGTAACCCAGATTGTACAACGTGAATTAGTATATTAATTTTGAGACTAAAGTAAGATTTTAGAGAATATGAACAGTCAATTTTGATTCTCAAACTAAAATCTAAGTTATATTATTCAATTCTTTTGTCGTTAAAATTACTTTACGCGTTTTTTTTTCTTGTTCAATCAAAACTTGTTCCTCTCACGGGAGATATCGACATGGACATGTACCCAATTTTAGTTGTGCAATCACATTCTATATGACCAAAACAGCTACTAGAAAACCAAATTTTCATTCCCTACCAACTATATTTACACAATTCTTGACATAATATACACGCTTTCACCTAATACTTAGCCATATTTCTTTATCAAGGAAAGAAAGCTTAAAAATCAATTTCCTCTTTCAATACCATATTTACTTTATTCAAATTTAAATGAAAACTTCACCTACACGAGGAACTCATAGCTAATAATAATATTTAACTTCAAAGGAACAATTTACTTGTCTTTCAGTTTTCATTTTGGAAATATGCATATCAATTATTTATTACTTTATTAGGAATTGCACCGTGATCTACACGACAAATCTTTCAAAAAATATCAATATATAGGAGTCTTGTTTGTTTAATTTTCTCTATTTTCTATGCTCGTTCGACCAGCTTAAAGGTAATTCCTTATTTGTTATCCTATAGAATTGTGTATTAATTATTTTCCTAAGTAGGGGCTCATTGAAATAGAATAATAAATTGCCACTTTCTTTGCTAGTAATTTTTGGTTTAACTGCACAAATCACGGTTGACATTGTAATTTCTCCATACTTCAACTGTGACTTTCTATATAAAAAGAAAAATGGAAAAAAAAAACGGGTAACATTCTCTGCTACAGTACAGAAGTATTGTTCGTGGCGGCTAGGGGTTCAAACGTGAAACACCTATGGATTTTACTGATTTCCTGTTTGAGCTCCTTTATTTATTTTTATTTTTTTAAAATGTATTTTGAAATAGTATTTTTAACTTAGGAGTCCACAACCTCGGTTGGATAGTAGTAATTTGCATGTTTTGTTGGTGATTTATATGGAAAATGCTATGTGTACGTATCATTTCCCATAATGGCGCCCCTCCAATTAGGGACTTTCATGTGTCCATTGTGGACACCATTATGTTATGGGATATGTACCCATCATAACCTGACTTATATTATAGTAATTATTTTTAGTTGAATTTTTTTTTTCATTCATATATTTTGTAGAATTTATAGTTATTACTTATTTATTATTAACACATTTAGCTCATGTTTGTTTTTATTTAAAATAAAACACTTTATTTTTATACTCATTTTCAACAATTTATGTTTATACAATAAAATATTTTGTACGTAAATTTAAATTTTTTTCTTCATTTTAATCACACATTCTTAAAAAAAAAATTTACTATTGATAAAATCATTTTTTTTTTCTCAAAAATGACAATGGGGCTTAGTAGAATTTAAATTTTATAATTGTTTATATTGTTTAATTACCAATCAAATATGTATTAAAGTATTATAATTCTAATTATGTTTTGTTCAATGTTATTTCTTTCATCAATTATAACAACAAAAAATTAAGGAAAGCTTGGTTTGTGTCGATTTTGAATTTTGAATTTATTTTCTATTTTTTTATTTTGAGGATTTGTTTTAAGATTTTTAAAAACGTATTTAGTTTGTCATTTTAAATAATTATTTCTCAAAACCAAAAACTAAAAAATACCTTTGGTTTGAAATTTTGAAAAAAAAAAACTATTAAAATATATTCCATTAAATTTGATTATTTAGTAAAAAAATAAACAATTTTACGTTAATCTATTATCAAGTATTATATATATTTTAAGGTTGGCGATTGTTATAATATTTTCTCTTACTAAAAATCTAAAATAAAAAATTAATTTGAAAATATAGGAAATAAAAATAAAGACAAATACATGGACTTAAAACATTTTTATCTGNTCAGTAATTGAAGAGGATGAAAATATTATTGAAACTCAAGAGCAACAAAGAGAGCATGCAAATGAATGGAGAACCAATATAGCTTCAAATATGTGGGTAGATGTTGTGAACGAAGAGTAATGAAAATTAAATTTTGTTTAGACAAGTTTACAAAAAAAAAAAATTTTAATTTTTTTTTTAAATTTTATATTTTTGTTTTAATAAAATTTTATTTAAACACTTGTTTTTCATATTTTGAGTGTGTTCAAAATTTTCACTAAAAATTATCAAAACGTCAAAAATACGTTTTGAGTTTTATGTTATAAATTTATAATCGTTTTCGAAAATGAATTTTCAGAAATAACAAATCAAACACTTTTTCAGTGTTTTGCAAAATTGAAAATGACTTGAAAATAGCAAACTAAACACATTCTAAGATCTAGGATTCCAATTTTTTTTTATATGAAGTGATTATGAGTTTTCGTTCTTCGAAAGTGACATAGGTTCTCTCCACGTGTTTGAAATAATCACACGTGACTCAAAGCTATACGGTAAACCCATCAATCAACTTAATATTTATGTTCAATTCAACTAAAAGCCTCGTATGATTTTAAAGTCAATAAATTCACAAATTTAAACAAATTGGATAAAAAGCCAGGAGTCGAACCTAGTGTTTCAAATTCTCAAATGAAATTTCGCAGTAATATCCTCACAATATTCTCGCTCAAATAAATGCACAATATTCTCGCTCAAATAAATTCCACCGCTATACACTTCTTTCTTTTCGAAAGTAATAAATATGTATAAAGATATTCCCATATATTCTTATTCCTTATATTATTGCAAAATTAATTCTCTTTAATTACCTATAAATATACAAAGTTGATATTAGCAGTATCTTAGTGTACATCATTTCAAGAAGAATAATTTCATAGGTACAAGGAAATATTGATAGAAATAATATAGGTGCTGCGTCGATAGTATCTGTACATGTGTATATATATTACGTGTTTATTGGGTCAAAAATTGATGAAAAACTGTCAAGTGTGTTTATGTAAAAATTCTGTCAATATTTTTCTGTACTCGTACGATTGTTCCAAGAATTAGAAGAAATATCGAAGTAAAAACCGTTTCTACTGATGAAATCCTCTTGATTTTGAAGTTTCTTATCTCTCTACTTTGGAGGCGGTGCAGTTTTGCGTTTTCAATATGGCGTCTCTTTGTTTCAAATAAAATAATATTATATACAACATAAATCTTCGCGCATTAAATGTTTTAAGATTCGTGGTCGGTGTCTTTTGTCGTTTTAAGTGAAAAATAAGCGAAAAAGTAGGAAAAAAAAAAAAATAGTTCGAGTTATTCTCGTTTAGAATCATTTTTGGGAGTAATGTGCATGTCTTCGATGTGATTCTACGGTGATATCTAAGTGGTGTTCATCTTTCCGGGGTATTTGACAGAAAATCGAAAATGAGCAACGAAGTGTGCAAAACATCGCCGAACAGGCGTCACCAGAATGATCCAGAAGCTGGTATCAGTCGCACCGACTCCCGTGAAGATGATGAAGCAGGTTCTGGACCGTTTGATATACCTAGAACCAAAAGTGCTTCACTCCAACGCTTGCGTAGGTGGAGGGTAAGTTAATCACAACTTTCTTTTTTCCTTCTTTTTTTTTCTTTTTTCAACCTTTCAACATCTTCAATCTGTTGAGATGTTGAGGCTTGTTTTGGAACTAGGAGAGAAGCTATAACAGCTTCCATGCTCGATTCCTAGTCTGATAATTTATTCAGCATATTTCTATTTTGTTCATCTATATACAATCTCACTGAAGTCAAACTGGTATCTACATAATTTTGCATGCTAGATTGCATATTTTGGTAGTGTTGTTCTTNTTTTTTTTTTTTTTTAATCATTGTGTAGTTTTATGTACCGTGATTTTATTGCATACCTTTATTCGAGGGAGAAAAATATATCATGTCCAATTTCTAGTTTCCTTTTGGATTTAATATAATTTTAAAGTTTGTGTACATATTATTCATGTGTATAAGTCACAGTTAATTTTTTTTTTAAATAAAATAAAAAAATCGCAGTCTATTTTAATCTCTATCATAATATTCGTATAAACTGGTTAGTTTCTATGCTAATTATAATTTCGGTGGAAAGGGATATATACATACAGACTTTTGCCTCTTAAAGTGGAATGGAAAAATAGAAGTGTAAATTGATGAAATTACTGATTTTAAATTATCTGGCTTCTACTTTACTTTGCATATTTCAGTCACAAGTCTTGTATATGTGAAGTGTCATCTTTATTCTTTCCTCTACGATTGTTCTTTACTTTAGCAGTGCATCAAATAATTGCTTAGAAGTGAATGTAGGATGCAGGAATCATGTTTAAAAGAAAATAAGATGTAATCTGTAAATCCTAAATTATAATTTTTTTTCAATGTGTGAATACTTTTGAACTCTTAGATAATTGTCATTGTAATAACTGTGTCGAAGAAATACCGCCTCATTAAAAGATTATTGCATTGGTACTTTTCTGTCGAATTTCTATTCTTTTATTTGTTGGTTGATTATTTAAGACTCAGTTTGCGGTTGGGGAAGCGATCCACACATGTTCGGCTTGCTTTATCATGCTGGCCTAGTATTGACTTCTTTACTAAAAGTTCGGGTGCTGTTATTTGTTTGCATAGTTAACCACTAAAATAGAAAGAGTTTGACCAGCTTGTTTAATAATTGACCCAATATGGTTTGAGGAGATTGTCTTAGCAAATACAGATCCTACTGTGATAAACACGTGCATGAGTAATGATCTACATGTCTATGTTAATAAATGACTTTGTAGGGTCGAGGAGATTGTGTTTGCAGCATATCCTACTGATCGATATGTGCGTGTGTAACGGTCTGCAATGGCCTCCGGTCGGTTTAAAATTTTTTAGTTGGCCTTGATGAGAGGATTTAATTAAACCACCTTTAGATCTTCAAGGAGGTGTTTGGTCCTCATAAAAAAATTAATTATTTTTGCCCTTAACAAAATATCTAAAATTGCTTCACAGTCAGCTATTGGCTTGTTATAATCGGACAAGTTCATTGGGGGTGTTGGGTTAGCATTAAAAAAATGATCACCTAAGCTTTGTACTATTATTCATGCAATTTGTTAACAAAATGGTTGTTTTTTTGGTATGCATTGATGAATGATTATTCAAGAACTCTTCTACAATCAAATGAAGCTTGACCATTGTGCTTCTTGTGAAAATCCTAGTGATTTAAGATAGTTGATTTTCTTGTCAAATATTATTTTGTCCGACTTTTCAAACTGCCATGTTCTATGCTTGTAATCCATTGTTACAATTTGGTTCTGCTTGTGATACGATATAAAGCTGCATTAATGGGACACTGTGTTTTGGCATGATGATGATGATACATTTTTTAGGTTTTTTTTAGCTCATTTACATTATTTGAGGTTTGTTTTGATGTAAAATTGATATTGTTCAATTCAGCAAGCTGCACTTGTGTTGAATGCTTCTCGTCGATTTCGGTATACTCTGGACTTGAAAAAGGAAGAAGAAAGGAAGCAATTGCTTGCTAAGTTTAGATCGCATATTCAAGTTCTTCGGGTAATTTACATTTCTTATTCTTTATTGTGTGATAAATATTTTGAGTGTTTTTTCAAAGTTTATTAATTATTTTATCTTACCAGGCAGCTTATCGTTTCCAAATTTATGGGAAAGAAAAAGGTAATTCTTTTTATATATTTTCCTTTATAAATATCAATTACAATTTTTGTCTATAATTATTAATTACACTGTCATATTCCTGCTTTTAGAACCAGAAACTCCAGAGCTGTTACCTCCATCATCAACCACTCATGTTGGCAATTTCGATATCAGCTTGGAGGAGCTAATTTCAATGACCGGGGATAATGATCTTACTCTTCTGCAGCAACGTGGAGGGGCAAGTTCTCTATTATTACACCGTCATGTGTCACTTTCTGTCTTTGCTGAACTAAAAATAATCACACTGGTTGATTTCTTTTCTTTTCTTTTTCATTTTAATTTGCATCAGGTTAAAGGAGTGGCTGGTAAATTAAAATCAGATTTGGAGAAAGGTATACCTGGAGAGGAGGCTGACCTCATAAGCAGAAAGAACGCTTTTGGATCAAACACATATCCTCGGAAGAAAGGCCGAAGTTTCTGGGTAAGAATCGAACAATTTTCTAGGAAGCTCTTTTTGTTGTCCTTGGAGTTATAATATTGTTTCAATATTAGAAAAAGTGTAACTAGTTGTTTTGTTTGCTTTTCCTGCAGAACTTCCTCTGGGAGGCTTGTAAAGACACAACTCTCATTATCTTGATGGTTGCTGCAGCTGCTTCTTTAGCATTAGGTATAAAGACCGAGGTAAGATTAAGAAGAGGTCATTCATTAATCTAGTTGTTTGTTCTATTTATCAGTGGTACAACATTGATATTTGTTCTTGGTTTTGTCACTCTGAGCTTTCACTCTTTCAGATGAGCATCGAATTTCACTTGGCCAATCTTTTTAAAGAAACACTTCGATGATTCCATATTACTTTGGATACATGCATTATATCGTCAGTGTGATCCTTTGCCCCACTTATGATTTAGCCAAATATGTTTGGTACAATAAGATGCTCAAATTTTCTCTTAGCTTAGCAAAACATACTAATTGCCCAATTTCTTATTTCGCATAGCTTGATTCAGTCTCTATGGTAGAATCAATGGGGTCTTGGCGTTGAAAGCTGTTCAGGGTAGAATTGAATTTTTACTAGTTCTCTAAATTTTCTATGACTACTTGGCTAATAAAAGATTATGGTGTATCATGTCCATGAGCTTTTGTTTCATTTATTTATTGATAGGAGTTCTCTAAATTTTCTATGACTACTTGGCTAATAAAAGATTATGGTGTATCATGTCCATGAGCTTTTGTTTCATTTATTTATTGATAGGAGTTAATCATATTCATATAAAATATGGAGAACTAGATGTATATGAATTTCTTTATTTATTAACACTGTAATTGTTATCCCTGTGATTTTTTTATTCATTGTTTTCTTTTAATCCCAATTCATGTAATCTCTGTAAAGGGTATAAAAGAAGGATGGTATGATGGAGGAAGCATTGCCATGGCAGTCCTTATTGTTATTATATTTACAGGTACAGGATTTGTAGCCTGTTATTTTGCTGTTTTGCCTGGATTATATTGCTGTGCAATTCTGCTGTGTGTTTTCTGCAGTATTCTTGTTTGCTTTTTTCCTAGATTTATTACCTACTTCGTCTACATTAACGTGCTAAACTTTGTAATGCAAGTAGGAGTTTGTGCAGGCAAGCTCTAGAAGTTACTTTTTTCTGCGATGTTATTAATGTCCTTGTCATTTTTCGTTCTTTCCGACGTCCCTTATTGTCTTCTTCAAAGTGTATTGTTTCAACGGAAATCTGTGTCATGTACTTTAGGTTGATCTGAGATGTCATATAGTTTTTTAGTTCTTAGAAAACTCTGTTCATGCATTTTGAACTAGTTATCGCGTGTGTGGTGCCTCTGAGTGCACATTCTGTGCCTGCATGCTTGAGCCAGATGGTTACCAATTCATTCAGGGGAGATGATTATTATTATTATTATTATTATTATTATTATTATTTATGAGATAGCTATTTAAATGAAGATGCAATTAATGCAAGATTAATGTGTGCTCTTGTTTATATTTCGGTTACAAAAGGTGTATAGGAGTAATTATTGGAACAATTCTGCTCCGTGTACAGAAGACACACCCACAAAAATTCAACAGATTAGACACGGCAGGTGGACCCCCTTTTTTCAATATTTTAAACTCGCATGGGGTCCACACCCATGTGAGTTTTCTATTCAAATTCTCTTGGAATTCTTCTTTACAAATGCATTTTCTCTTATTGGAAACGGTATTTATAATGATATTTTATGAATTATATATTTCTTTTAGATATATAAACCAATTGGTAGT
>CAIGRB010049252.1:0-16062 GCA_903798255.1 Fraxinus quadrangulata | reverse complement strand
ATTATTATTATTATTATTATTATTACTTGGTATATTTGAATCTAACACTGTGTACTTGCTATTATTATTATTATTATTATTATTATTATTATTATTATTATTTCTGAAATTCGTGTTATGTGATTTCTTATGTTAATATTGTGCAATTGCCTTCTTCAATTTGCACATCAAGTGTTGCAGCATGTGTCTTATTTTTTATCATTTTGCAGCTGTTAGTGATTACAAACAATCCCTCCAGTTCCAAAATTTAAATGAAGAGAAGCAAAATATACAAGTGGAGGTTGGCATTATGTAGTGTAACTGTTATGTTCTTTGCATTGATTTTCCCTCCATTTTGCTTTTCTCGTAACATTTCAGATAATTCTTTACAGGTCATTCGGGGTGGGAGGAGAGTTAGTATCTCAATTTTTGACCTTGCTGTTGGGGATGTTGTGACTTTAAAAATTGGTGATCAGGTAAATGTCAAGATCTCTCTCTGCCCTCCACCAAAAAAATAAAAAAATAAAATTTAAAGCAGCAGCCAAACAGACAGGTTTTTGGAGGAAAGAATCCAAGCGGTTGGAAATGTGGGGGTTGTGTATAAATCTTGTATTCTTATCCACTTATAGTCTTGTTTTCACATTTTTAAAAGGTACCTGCTGATGGAATTGTAATATCTGGTCACTCCCTTTCAATTGATGAATCAAGTATGACAGGGGAGAGCAAAATTGTAAGAATCAATAGGTTTCCTGCCGTATTTCCTGGTAGTTATTGTATCCATATTCTTTCACGACAAACAATTTTGCTTTTGGCAGGTTCACAAGAATTCAAAGGCACCATTTCTGATGTCTGGATGCAAGGTTGCTGATGGTTATGGCACCATGCTGGTAATATTTCTGGGGAATCTTTCATCACTTTTTGCTTTCTATCATAAATTAATCTGAAAAATAGGTGATATATGTGCATGCGAGCGAGTACTGTTTGTATATTTTTAAAATTCAAGAATTTCCAATGTTCTAAGTATGATAAATGAGCTAACTACAAAACACTCTGGCACCCGTGGATGGAGGGGCATTAATTTTGTTTATTGCTTATCTCCACATGTAGCCTTCACAGCTGTTACACCTTCAGGCTGCATTTTCCTAATAGTAATGTTATTTATCATCGCGATGATAGAACATTATTCCACATAGACTACTATATCACCGATTTTCCATTATTTTTTCCTAAACTGACATACACAATTCTAATAATGTATATTTGTAGGAGTTGACATAGGTTTCAAATTTCTGATCATGTCAGTTATAGAAAACCTTTTCACAAGCAATATAAAAATCCCTATTGAGTCGAACTCTCGCAATATTTTCCAGCTGCCAGCCAGTGATCTGATTTCAAACTATTTTTTGATGGCTGCATTTCTTTACATTATTTAATATTTATAACCCTTTGACACTACTGTTTAAATATGTTGCTTAGGTGATGCATTGCATTTACTTAAATTTGCAAATACAATTTTAGCCAGTTCTTTTTTATGTTTCAATTTGCAAATCTGTAGTGTAAAGCATGATTATCTTTCCTTTTTGAGCTCCGCTCTTTTAACTTTCTCATGCTCCTGAGTTTGTGTTTTGCATAAATGTTTTTCACAGGTAACAGGTGTGGGAATAAATACTGAATGGGGACTGCTTATGTCAAGCATATCCGAGGATAATGGCGAAGAAACACCCTTACAGGTTAAATTGCTAATATTCCTGATCTTTTTTTTTTTTTTTGGGTAAATAAATTGTATTGATTAAAATTGTGGGTACAACTACTCCGGGTATACATGGTCATACAAAGTAAGACATTACAATGACCCAAACAATTGACAGAACATCAATCAAAACATTACAAACTCGACTAATCTAGTACATGAAGTGCCAAGCTATTGACTGATTTCAAAATCCTCCTAGGGGATATGAAAAACGAATCTGTCCATAGTAGTACATAACCATACTGGCCGAAAATCACAGCTTCAAGGACCTTAAAATCCTCCAAGATAACCCTCAAAATTGGATGAATTTAAATTGCCAATTGATGAAGGTCAAAATAGAATATCAAGAGCACTAACCACATCAATGCCAGACTGAAAATCCAAAGCAAGCTGGTTGTAGGATACGCTGGAACCTCATATCAAGTGTCTGTATTTGATGACTCTGTGCTGGAGACAATCCTCATATGCTTGGACCTCCACACTGCAGTGAAAACATAAGCTGTTTTAGCTTAGATACTTCCATGAAAAGTGTGTATTGTGCCTGAATATAATAGATAAATCAGGCAACAAAGGCTGGAATTCAAAATAAAACTGTTTGGGTAATTTTTTGAATTTTGGCTAAATCAAGTACAAAGAATTTTGAATTCCTTGCCAAAACGAGTAGTGTTTGACTGCAAAATACAGGGAACAGTGCTGTATCACTGCAAGGTCAGTTGGAAGATTCAAATTTCAAATAAGAGGGGGAAATTTTGAATTAGTTGCCTAAACAGGTAATAGACAGCAAAACCAAATCTTTAGCCTTCAAGAGTTCAAAAAGAGAAACTGCTGGGCTGTTTCCATACAAAGAAAAACATGAGTTCTCAAGAACATGAACTTTTAAACTTCCAAGAAAAGAGGATGAATGAAGTGCAAAAGCTGTTGTCCAGACTTCATGATGTGTGACTTGATTCGAACTTAACCTGGGGCTGGGAAAAACTTGAACAAGAAGACTAGAAATCTGCCAACAAGAACGAACCTGAAGCACATCTGACCAATACATCAAACTGGCCAAACTCACCTGATTCTCAAAAAATGTCGAAACAGCCAAGGAAACTTGATGAATAAAGCACAAAAGCTGTTGGTCAGGTTTCAAGAAGTTAAGCTGGATTCGAACTTAGACCGGGGCCAGGAAAAAATTCGAACAAAGAGTGAAGAAATCTGCCAACAAACTAAAACTGTGACGAAACTGATCATTACCCTCGACTGGTCGAACTCAAGGAAACTTTAACATATTCAACACAGCCCAAATTCTGAGGCTAAAATCGAACAACATTTAAGAGATGCACCAAGAATTTGGGCGAACTTTTCATGAATCTGCTGGGCAGGTTTTAATACCAAGCAGGCAGCTGCTAAACAAGAAACAAACTTTGAGTGGCCGGCAGCTTCACCTTTACAAACAGAAAACTTTGGACAGGCATGCTGCTTGCCTGCTGACGGGGTTCCAAACCTTCAAATAGGTTTTAAATCTTGAAAGATAGCAAGCCAAGCACCCTGCTGGCCGGAAGAACATCTGCCAATAAACGGACCTGAATCTTTAAGAACATAATTTCCAGACATTAGTGGGCTGAACTGGCTCGAACAGCATCAATTTCTGAAGTTTTTTGCCAATTTGCGCAATAAAATACTGCTTAAAAAGGGTCAAACATTGCTGCATTGCTGCTGCCACCGTTATAATTTACCATTTGGGACGGCACATAACTGGCCGACCTTACCTTCAAGGAAAATCAACTTTGCCAAGAAGCTGGACTCGTCCATTAAGCTTCAAACACCCAAGATACTGGATGCATAAACCTTTTGAATTTGGATAGGATTTAAGTGCTGCCTGGACTTCAAACAAGCCACTGGGACGAAAGAGATGCTACCTGGCAATAAAACAAGCAGGTCGCTGATGAGGTGCCTGCGTGGAGTTTATTAAAACAGGCAGCTGAACTTTAAAGAATCAAAACAAGCAGCTGGCCAACAGGCCTTGAACCTGCCTCTATTTTTGAACAGACTGGTCGATAATCCTTCAAGAAAATTGAAATTCTTCAAAGCTAACACATGAATCTGGACAGATTTTTACAAAATTTGCAATATTGTTCGAAATCACCAAGTAGTAAAAGTGAAATTGAACAAGAATCTATGAGCTCACAAATGCAAAAGCCAAACTATAGTGAGTGTTTCTCTCACTAGAGTTTGAGAGCTTCTCCCTCTAACATCTAAAATGTGTGACTATTCCTGATCTTTTGCATGGATTCAAGACTGCTTGGCTATAATGTTCACATTGTTGTGTTTTACTAAGTTTAGGTACGTTTAAATGGGGTTGCCACTTTTATTGGGACAGTAGGGCTAGCGGTAGCTGTAGCCGTTCTGATTGTTCTTGTGGTCAGGTAACTTCAGATATATAGTTTTGTTCTGCCTGCAGATAATATGAGAATATCGTTGATTAAAAATCAACTTTGTTATTGTGCAGATTTTTTACTGGGCATACAAAAAATCCTGATGGGACTGTCCAATTTAAAGCAGGCCAGACTAAAGTTGGTGAAGCTATAGATGGGTTCATAAAAATATTTACTATTGCGGTATGTCTCTATTCAAATAAATTTTTGATTTAGTTCTACTGTGTTCTTCTTTGATTTGTTAAATGAATTGGGAGAAAAATTCCAGGTGACCATTGTAGTTGTTGCAGTACCAGAAGGGCTTCCTTTGGCTGTTACCCTGACGTAAGTTCACTTGTTGAAATTGTCGTATCTTTTCTGGACGAGCCCGGCAATCCTCTTATGCATAGTATCATTAAGCTTCTTGATATTGGATCTGTTACTGCTCCGAGCTTTCTAGTTGTTTTCACAACCCTCTTCATTTTCAGTAATGTGAACTAGTAATTTCAATGGTTTTTCCTTCCATTGGTTGGATGATGCTGGATTGCATTTCTGTTCGCTGAGATGAAGGCATATGTGATTATATTATTCCTTTGTCACATTGCAAATTTCCTTAATTTACTGTATGGTACATTGTCCTGCAGGCTTGCATACTCTATGAGAAAAATGATGGCAGACAAGGCCTTGGTATGTAGACATAATAAAGGCATAGTTAATCATTTTGCTTGTTTCTTAAGAGCTTCTATTGTTTTCTGCAAGTCATAATTAACCAATTTGAGATGCAGGTGCGGAGGTTATCCGCCTGTGAAACCATGGGGTCTGCAACTACCATTTGCAGCGATAAAACTGGGACTCTAACTCTGAATCAGGTAGGTTATTAGTTTTCTTCTTTTGCTTTGACGTAGCTTTTAGAGGGCTAACCCAGAAACTTCTGGAGTAAGTTGTTTTCATTGTAGTGATATACAAATTTTCTTTTTCCTGTTGTGATGATTTTCCTTGCAATTTTTATGTAGATGGCTGTGGTCGAGGCATATTCTTGTGGAAACAAAATTGACCCCCCAGATAATAAGTCCGTGTTTCCTCCTAATGTCATGTCTCTGCTTATCGAAGGCATTGCTGAGAATACGACTGGCAGTGTATTTGTTTCTGAGGTAGGTTTTAATGGCGTTTTATTCAATTATATCGACTCCTAAAATTGTGGTGGCATGTTACTCGTGTGTATGACAGTGCCTACAAATTTGAAAGTGATTATTACTTTAATATGAAGTGGCTAGGAATTTTATCCTACGGAAAGCCTTTTAACTTTTGGCACAATGTATATTATTAAGGCAGTTGGATGTTTTATATATGTTTTTATTTTATTTCCAATAGGAACCGTTCCTGCTTAAAAATTTTGTTATGAAGGAATTTGGCATTCTTTGTTGTCTGCATAAGAATTCAATGTAAGAATTCACTAGGTTTTCGGGTTTTAAAATCGTAACCTAATATTATTCAAAAATGTGATGTTTGTAGGTAAGTAACTGATGTAGTACATAATCATGATTAGTAGTTTTCTATTATAATTGTGATTTATTTTTTTTAGTTTCCTTTTCTAGTTCTAATAGGTTTTATCTTTTTATTCTAATTTCTTGTTTAGAATGTGATTTCTTTTCTTTAATGATTAGAATATGATTTCTAATTAGATTAAGATTTTATTAGTTTCCTTATTTTTAATAATTTTGCCTATAAATATAGAAGTATTGTACACTTTTTCATAACATCAATTATTATTCAATCAATACAAAGCAAGTTACTTCAATGTTCTTCTTAGTTATTACACAATTCTTATTACAAGAATTTCACGTAACGCTTCCACACCAGTAACCCTTCAAGGGTGAATAACTAGATAACATAAGAATTGAATCCATTTAGTAGCTGAAGTTCATAAACATTTAGGGCCTAGCTTGTCTTTGGTTTAGTGATGTTGCTAAAGTTGTAGCTGCGACTATCTTGCTATAACTTATTTCTTTTACACTGTAAAAGCTTTGGTAATAAAGCATGCACACTCCCTGTGGCCGATTGTTTACAGGGCGGTGGAGGTGTGGAGGTTTCTGGATCACCAACAGAAAAGGCCATTCTTCAGTGGGGAATTAATGTAATTCAGTTAATTCCATTTTGCTTGTTACCAGATTCTTTTGTTCTCTTCATCGAATTGATTTGATTAATTGCTATGCCTCCTGTAGCTTGGGATGGATTTCAATGCTGCAAGATCAAATTCAGTGATAATTCATGCCTTTCCATTCAACTCTGAGAAAAAGCGAGGTGGTGTCGCTCTGAAACTGGTAACTGGAGAAATCAAGTCAGATGTGTGTGTGTGTGCGCGCGCGCGTATATACATATATATTTTCTCTTCCTACATGATAGTTGATACTTATATAAGTGAAATATTGGTTGGCATGTGGGCAAAAGACAAAAACGAAATTTATGTTGAAGATATGATATTAAGTGTTTAGATAATAAACAAACTTATTTTTATCACTATAGTTCCAGAAGCTGCATTAGATTATCAATCACAAATCTCTTTATTTTATGTTCTCTCTATGAGACTTGAAACACATTTCTAATTGTATCTGCTAGTTTATCTTGTACTGTGCTAGTCCTTATGTTGAGGTTTGTAATATAAGTTTTAAGTTATACTCTCATTTTGTGACGTATAAAAAGGGGAAGCACTTTCCTATTATATGTGGGCTTCATGTATTTATTTACCATACTTCAAAATCATTATATTGCAGTCGGATTCTGAAGTTCATGTGCATTGGAAAGGGGCTGCAGAAATAGTCCTTGCATCTTGTACAAGTTACATCGACGCAAATAATCATGTGGCACCAATGGATGAAGATAAGGTTTTCTGATACAGTTCCTTTTCTTTATTACATAGCTCTCCCTTCAACCTGCTCTCTCGTCAACTTCTATTTTTGATAACAAAAAAAAAAAAAAAGGCAAGCTTATCTCGAAGTGATGAGAAACTTGAGATAGATTGTAGCAAATGATAAGCAAAACGTTTTCTGGAGTATTGGTATTTTTTTAAAAAACTTTTTAACACCATCTCTGCTGTTAAATAAACTTATTATCATCTACAGTTATTGCTTTTTAAGAAAGCAATTGAAGATATGGCTACCAGAAGTTTGCGGTGCGTTGCTTTTGCCTACAGGCCATATGAAATGGAGAATGTTCCAAGTGATGAAGGGGAACTGTCGAGTTGGCAGTTACCAGAGGAAGAACTTATTTTACTGGCCATTGTTGGTATCAAGGTACTGATGAGTTGTTCTCCCTGTCATAATAATTGAAATTTAGCTTTTCTAATAAATAAACTATTTGCTTAGAAATGAACATCTGGTTTTTCATTTTGGAAATCAGATTCTGAGTGTTAGAAATGATTTATTTTTTCACCAATTCGGAAAAGAACTTGCTGTCTTCACTAGATGTCAGTTCTTTAGCTGCACATACTTGTATATTTAGTTAGAAAAATTCCCTTAAGATGGTACTTTTGAATATGAATAATCAATTTAAATATTTGGAAAATGAGGGATCGCTTGCTGGTCAAAAGACTATTCATCTCACAATCAGCAGATTCTCCGTGACGGTTGTCTGACCATTACTATTGACGAAGGCCGTGATCTCAGTCTTAAAAATGTACTTCCATGTAAGTTCTGGGAGGTCGACATTGATAGTCTCTATTAATTTTGCTTCTGTTTTGGTGCCCGAGTATCATACATCTCCCATAATTATCTTATAAGTTTACCCTTTTTCTCCCATTTTTCAGGGGTAATACGTCTCTTGATCAATTTTTAATTGTCAAAAGCACTTCTTTCACGTATAAAATAGATCTGAATAAACTTATATGCAAGTCTATTATATTTTGGTACATGCATGCTTATTATACTTGTTCACTTAGTGAGTTTATCTCTGACATAGGATCCTTGTCGTCCTGGCGTGAGAGAGGCAGTTCAATTATGTATTAATGCTGGTGTTAAGGTATATACCTCTCATTAGCACATTCATGTCAGTTTTCTCTTATATTTATTTTATCAATTAGCATGTTTCTATCCTTGATAATATATTGTTTCGCACATCTTTTTCGCTTCCTCCTTTACTTTGGCTTTTCTTATAAGCTCAAAGGATCAACACATCAGTTGCAGATAAACCATCTTAAATAAAAGTGTTTGTGCAATAAGTCTAAATGTGCTTGCCCCCACAAATTTCGTGTCCAATTTGAATATGGGCAAATTGGTGCTGTTTGCATCTGGGAGTAGCCATTTTTTGTCAATAATTTTGCTGCTTCCATTTAAGGTTAGCACTGGCTGACATTGTAGTATTGTCTTCCTTTCTACTCTTGACACTCCTGCAGATTTTAAGCAGAACTGTTTATTTTAATTTTCTGCCATACTTATTTGGGAAAGTTTTTTATTTTTCCATGGCATTTTAGCTGGAATATTTTTTCTTATAGCTGTCAAATATTCTGATCTTGTGCAGAACTAGTTGTTCACACCCACAGTTCTGCTCCATTAGTTTGGATAACATTTCAAGAACTACTTTTCTGACACTAGAAAATTTTGTATGTATTGTTACGATATCAGACCTTGTTTATTATCTTGTCCAGATAGCCCACAGATATTAGTGTGGAAATGGTGGTTATCTTAATTTGAGTTGGACTGAAACTTTTATCTAATTGATTATGTGATGGCTTATCAATATTACATCGGTAGAGTTTAGCACTAGCGTCAGAAATGGTTCCATTCCTGGTAGTTTTTTCTTTTTGTGAAATCTGGTCAGATTCAAATGGGATTTCTGTCCTTTGTAATGTGTTTATCTGTTGATTTCACCATTCAGCTTCTTAAGTGTTCCAATTTTGTTGAATATTGTTTTAACAATTTTATAGGTGCGGATGGTCACTGGTGACAATCTTCAAACAGCTAGGGCAATAGCTTTAGAGTGTGGGATATTAGGATCCAATGCAGATGCTACTGAGCCTAATCTTATTGAAGGAAAGGTGTTCCGTGCCTTGTCCGACACACAGAGACTAGAAGTGGCTGACAAAATTTCTGTAAGAGCTCTAAATTAACTTGTGATCTAGATAACTTGGCTGCTGTTCGGTTGTGCTATTTGTTGAGGGACACTGACTTCTTGTATGATCAGGTGATGGGGAGGTCATCTCCAAATGATAAACTCTTGCTTGTGCAAGCACTGAGGAAGAGGGGACACGTAGTTGCTGTTACTGGAGACGGAACTAATGATGCTCCGGCACTACATGAGGTTTGATTCTTTGCTGGTATTACTGGTTCGAGAATGAGTTTGATAAGAAAAATATTAGTTTATAAGTAACTTGTAAGATGGCTTTTTTTAAACTGTGACTACCTACTTTTCAAAATGTCATCTTATAAGCTACTAAGCTCACCAGCCACAATTTGTGTCTGAACCATGTTCTGGTTAGGTACAAATTTCATATGTACAAGTTGACTTTTATTTAGTGGGATAAAATGAAATTTTATCTAGTCTACGTTTGGTTTAGATTGTACAAGATGATTGATTTCATACTCACAAGTCCTTGTTAACTTTGTATGTAACAACTGCTGGTATATCGGTAATCAGTTTCATTGTGCTAGCTAGACATGTTTATGGAATTCAGAAAAGATCAAATTAAATTGACTAGAAGTCTGAATTGTACTAACATGGAGATAAGTCCAGTAAATGAACATTTGAATGCTCTGGGTTCATGAATTTCATTATAGTACTTGCTGTATAAAAGAATATCAGAAGAAGATTAATCTGGTCGAAGACTTCTATGTTGCATTTTGTTTGGTCTTGTTATTACTTATTCAGTTCATATGATCTGATCTGTAATTTTATTGTGGTGCAGGCAGATATAGGTCTTGCAATGGGTATTCAAGGCACAGAAGTTGCTAAAGAGAGCTCAGATATTATCATACTGGATGATAATTTTTCCACGGTGGTTAAGGTCAGTTCCCATTTCACCACTGATCATAATTTTCTCATCATAAATGAACTCTTAGCAATGCTTGTTCATATGCTTTTAAGCAAAAACTACTGCAATTTCCTTCAGTCAGGAACATGGATAATATTTCTTCAAATGAAATTATCATCACTCTTTCTGGATGCTTCAAGTTTTTCTTCAGCTTCCATGGAGTTTATGAGGACTTTTCTCTCATTATCTAAATTTAAACTAAAATATTCGTTTATATATTAAAAAATCAATGAGATTGTTATCAGTTTTTCTATAATTCACGGATTTCTGACCTCCATAACAGGTGTAAGGATAGGGGTGCGAGGGTTTACGGGTTATGCGGTTTGGCGTTTATTTTGCAGTGGGGGTAGATTTTTATCTACGTGTCTAGTTAAAGATTTAAAGCATCTCAGAATTGAATTATTGTGATTTCTTAGTACATTTTTTTGCGAATTGCAGGTCGTGAGGTGGGGAAGATCTGTGTACGCCAATATACAGAAATTTATTCAATTTCAGCTCACAGTTAATGTTGCTGCCCTGATAATCAATGTTGTGTCTGCAGTTTCTTCTGGTAATGTCCCACTAAATGCTGTGCAGGTTCGTAATCTCTCACTCCACCTGCTAGCTTGTATAGTCATAGATCTCTCAGGTGTTTCTTATGAGGGGGTGAGTACTTGTGTAGTAACTTCCACATTCTATTTCTTCTACACAGCTTCTGTGGGTAAATCTTATCATGGATACACTAGGAGCTCTTGCACTTGCAACTGAACGTCCCACTGATCATCTCATGTGTAGACCTCCCGTGGGTAGAAGGTTAGACTTGCCACCTATGATGCGATGTTCTAAAATCATTGTTTTAAGTAATTTAAAAATTGGGTTTATTACTTACCATGTCTGGACAGGTTAGACTTCTCTTCTCCCCTTCCGGCTTACCAAAAGAGAAATGATTAATGTAAAATCCTTGGAGTGCTGCTTTTACATGTTAGGTGGTAATCATAGTAGACTATTGCCCATTGAAAGATAAAATTCCATCATAATTAGAATTGTTTCTGGATGTCTTCTGTACAATCACTGTGTTATTGGAGATATATTTTCTTTGTATCTTTAAAACGCCTTAGTACCCATGTCATTCAGATATTTTCGTTCGAAACTGATTCTTGTTCCCTCTAAAAAAGGAAAAAGAGATGGAAAACATAAATAAGATATATTAGTGCAATAAGAACTCCGTCGTCCTATCATATTATTAAACACATAACCATAATGATCTGCCTAAGATTATAGGTAATCACTGCGAATTCTGCAAGCTTTGCTTGGTTACCCTCAATATTTAGAGGTGTGTTCGGGCTCTGAAATAGAAACAGAATGGCAGATAAGTCTTTTAACAATGTGGAACTGGGATGGGTTGCTGTTCATTTTTCTGTGACGTGAATTATATATTGAATCCTTGTTGATTAAGATACCGCTGCTATTTTAGGGAACCTCTCATAACAAATATCATGTGGAGGAACTTGATCATACAGGTACAAGTTTTGTAACTATTTTATTACATTTTAGAGGCTAGGAAAAGAAAAAATAGACACACTTTTTAGTTTTGCTGTAATCTCTATTGGTGGTTCAATAATTGCAGGCTCTATATCAAGTGACGGTTCTCCTCATCCTCAATTTTGGTGGAACAAAAATCTTGAATTTAGGGCATGACACGCATGACCATGCCTTCAAACTGAAGAATACGCTGATTTTTAATGCATTTGTCTTCTGCCAGGTAATTACACACTGTCTAGTTCATACGTATGTTAAATCTTTGATTGCTGTTTTAAAATGGGATTTAACTGATACCGTTTGATTTTATTTAATTTCAGATATTTAATGAATTTAATGCTAGAAAACCAGATGAGATTAATGTGTGGAAGGGAGTAACCAAAAATCGTCTATTCATGGGTATCGTTGGCCTTACTCTTGTGCTCCAGGTATTCGCCAATATCTTTGCTCTTTCTAGAAGCAAATTTACTTTTCAGGTCTCTTCATTTTTTGCTGATTTCATGTATCTGCTCTTGTTATTCAGGTGATAATAATCATGTTTCTTGGGAAGTTCACTTCAACCGTTCGACTCAGTTGGAAGTTGTGGCTCGTTTCCATTGCAATTGGTGCTATCAGGTTCGTTTGTCATTGAAGTGTGGGTCTATGACTTTCATCTGTTTAGCATGCTCTTAATTCTTGTAGCTCACGTGTAATTTCTCTGTTACTTCTTGACCAGCTGGCCACTTGCAATTGTCGGGAAACTGATTCCTGTTCCTAATAGGCCTTTTAGCGAATTCTTTACACGGAAATCACGTCAGCAAAGAGGTAAATACGACTTTTTGTTCGCTCTTAGAGAAACTTCCATCCTGGCTGGTGATGGGGCCTCGTGTTTATTGTCGGTAAGAAGCAAGTATTCATTTATTTAAATGTGTTTTCGCAGGTTGACTTTACTGGATGGTTTTCTTCTCCAAAGTGACTGACGTAGAGGGCTAACATTTTCATAGACAGAATATCAAGTTGTTGGGAGTGCTGAATATTGTGCTATTGAAAACTTCGTAGCTTGACTGCTTTATGGTTGGTTTATTCTCGTCTTGTGTGACTTTGCTTGTGTCATCTGAGATTGAGTACTTGTATCCAACATAATCTCTCCCCCAATGCACAGTACACTTCTAGTGACCAGTATTTAGTGAGTTTTCTTCGCAAGTATTTATTGAAAAATTCCAATCTACTTGTCTTGTTTAGGATTGTTTTTTGTACAAGTCATAGGATTTTGTGTTTATTGATTTTGAATCACTTAAAACTGTGGAATATACGGTCTGCAGGCGCTCTCTCTTGATAAACCCTAAACCCGGGTAACCTCGAAAGCCAATTTTGTTTAGATTTCATTTAAAAAAATGTGGATATTTAGAAAGGTCAAGTCCAAACATTTCTTTTGTGCCAAGGTAGCCAAAACATGATCTACAGAAACACACGACTCAAAAGAACATTTGTTCCCACTAGTTAAGAAACCAGACCACCACATTTTCTAGGACAACAATGCCGCATCCGTTTGACAACCATTATTTGAAAAAAAAAAAATTGAGATTAAACTGTAGCTAAACTATATGGTTTCAGTTTTTACAGTAACAAGAGTATAATTTTTAAGCGACGTACTTACCTAGATGCATTTGAAATTGAGAACTTATACACAACATATTTTATCTCATCCAATGCGCAATATGCACTTTTTTGTTTACATCAGTAGGTGTTCTGTTTATTGATTACGCTTCATAGTGAAATGAAGATTTGCTGTCATTTTCATCTTGATTACCAAAGCCAATTTTGTGCAGACTTCGTAACAAAATCAAGAAATTTAGGAAGGCAAGTCCAAACATTTCATTTATGCTTTTTCATTTGTCGCAAAGGAAGCCAAAACATGATCATCCAGATAAATACAACCCAAAAGGACGTGCTCCAGAGCAGCTTATCTATTTCATTTAAGTAACAAGAATAAGGGAAATGGGTTTCTTAGCTACGTAGGGAGAAATATAATCATTTGCGGATGAACTCTTTCGGCCAGACAATTATTTGTGCTTCCTGTAGGCAATTTTAATCCCCACTACACAGGTATAAAATCTGCTTGAATAGGCTGGAATAAATACATCACTTCGCGAACAAATGTAGAATTCAGATAAATTTTTTATATTCGGGATTCGCATCGGCGGGCATTATTGCATCCTGTTGCAATATAAAGAGACATTCGTTTAAACATAGAACTATGAAAACAAGAAAGGCTTCAATGGTGTTATGCAAAAACACAGATTTTTGATGAGAGAATGGAGTGCAGAAAGGGAAGGGAAAAATGGCTTCTTTGTGTTGCTAAAGAAGATATCACTTAATACAGAGATTCATGGAAAAAATCAATTTGCACAGTTATTGTTGTGTAATTGTCGTATAATCAATGATCTACTACATAGTTATATCTTAAACTAATATAAACCGTTAAAGATCAAATCACAAAAATAGGAAAGAGAAATAACAACGTATAAATTATCAGAGCGAGAAGAATGTAGAATCATTTTACATATATCATACTCTAAGGGGCTGCTATGTGTTTATTGAACTTAATTAGAGAAATAACAGCTTGTGTACCAAATTCTGTTTTCGAGATCATTTGAAATAGCAAAAGGGCATGGTCCAAAAATGAAACAAAGAGATGGTTGATTGATAATTACAATAGTTTTGGACCTTTTGATGGTGCCCAAACACAACAGGACCCGAAATCTAACAGTGGCACAGTAGTCTTGATTGGAAGACCAGTTTTGGGGAGATGACATTGGAGGACTTCTTGGTTAAGGTTGAGGTGGTTGCTGCGTCATCTGTCGAGAAAATAAGATCTGAGGTATGTTTATGATATGGTTGATCCTAAACAACAAAATCAGTGTACCAACTATCAAATTCCTGGTGTGCATACACAACAGCAACAAAGTAAGCTACACGTTTTAAGCTTGGCCATCCAATTCAACATTAAGAAGTAATTTACGATATAGTTGTTATATATTTTCTTATGATTTTCAGACTCTTCAATTTGGACGACATACCCGTGTCAAGTCAACGCGACATGGATATGGATCCCGTGTAGAATCCTTCACTTTAGAGTAGACACCATAGAAACATGGCTTGGTACATGAACTTTTAGCACGAGACAATTCCATGATGAGTGGCCTTTCCACATTCCTATGAAATTTGCTTAAAAGTAAATCTCCAAGTTCCTGGTTAATAGTAATTTTCCAGTTAATTTGCACATTTCGTGCAAGTAATAATTACGAATATTTTAGCACTGCATAGCTCTCTTTCTGCCTGGCTCCAAAAAAAAAATTTGCCACATAATTTTCCTGAGAAAGATTTAAATAGCAAGTTAATTTCTTTCATCAATGGTAATAAAGTAGGGGAAAAGAATACAAAAACAAACCTGACATTGAAGAAAAATAAATTTCAAAAAGTGCCAAGTTGGACCAGGAGATGCTTTAATTAGTTTTTCTTTTTTTCTCTAAATTTTAGAAAATTCCTAAGCACTATATCCAATATTCGAACCTTCAGCCTCGTGCATATTTTGTATCAAACTAGGGAACGTTTAGTTAGTGTTTCGATTTTCAGTTTTGAATTTTGAGTTTTGAGTTCATTTTCATTAATTGTTTTAGTTTGAAATTTTGAAAAATTGTTTTCTTACACTATATTCCATTAATTTTGATTATTCAGTGAAAAATGAACAATTTTACATTAATATATTATCAAGCATTATATACATTTCGAAGTTGGTGAATCTAATAATATTTTTCTCACTAAAAAATTTAAATAATAAATTAATTTCAAAATATATGAAATAAAAATAAAAACTAATGCATGGACTTCAAATATTTTTGTCTATGTTCATTTAAATATTTTTTAAACTTTTTATTGCAAATAATCATTAAAAGTTAGAACTATTTTTATTTTTTATTTTTCTAGAAATTTTTATAATCTTTCTTTCTTAAGAAATTTAATTTTAATATTAATATTTTAGAATTTAAGGAGCTGTTCTCTTTGTGTTTCAGTTTTGTATTTTGAGTTTTTGAATTTATTTTGAGTTTTGTGTTTTGAGTGTCCATTTTGAGATTGTTGAAAATATATTCTTTTTGACATTTTGAAAAATTGTTTTGAAAATACCAAAAACGTGTTTTGAAAATTTTGATTTGATTATGACTGAAAACACTCGTTTTGGGGTTTCTTTGTAAATTTTTAATTTGTTTTCAATAACACGTTTTCGAAAATGGGAAAGAGAACGCGTTTTCACTGTTTTGAAAAATCGAAAATAGAAAACAATTTAAAAATGGTGAAAGATAACAGGATCTAATTTTTTTAGAACTTTAGATTTTATTTTTTTCAATTTTTTATATTTT
>CAIGRB010049246.1:0-12300 GCA_903798255.1 Fraxinus quadrangulata | reverse complement strand
TTGTGGGACATCTTGCTTTGAACTCATCCCACCACTTGCTAGTTAACAATATACATTCACCATCCTTTTCTGAGGATATTCCGCCACCCGATGGGGTCCTTTACATAAAAAGCACATCAATTTAGGAGTGGCACTAGATCTGTCCTCCGTTGCTTTTCCTTTATTCCAGCTGTTACTGTTGCTACCGCTACAGTTTCCTTGAAAATTACTCTAATGGGTGCCTTGATAGGCTCATCCCTTATTTTGAGAGTAATGCTCTCCCCCATTTGAGTTCGAGCTGGGTCTATAAGGTATGTTTCCACCTCCAACAGCTTGACTACTCCCCAAAGGTCGATCTTTTCTTGATTCTGCTTGATAGTTGCTTAAGCATTCGGCAGGTCCTATGGTCGTGCTCAAATCAGTAACCTTCTATCTCTAAAGTTTCGTACGTGTCCAATCCTTCCATGAAATTGAATAGCTTATCATTTTCCGACATATCTCGAATATTCAGCATATGTCCTGAAAAGGCTTTCACATACTCCCTGATGGAGCTTGTGTGTTTCAGTTCTCGTAAGGCCCGACGTGCCTCGTATTCCACATTCTCTGGGAAGAATTGAAATCTGATTTCAAACAAGAAGTTCTCGACTTCTTTTGCGTTGAGTGCCCCTCCATAGTTATACGGTTTCGAAATTCTGAGACTTGGAGCATACTCATGTGTAGGGGCTTGTCCATTGCCCACCGCATATTGAAGTACTAGTAATTGAGCTTTCAACGCTTCCATTTCCTCCTGCAGATCAAATAAGATAGCAATAGTTTCAGTCATTGCTATACAAAGTAACAAATTGCGACGAGTGCTGATTTGGTATATGCATTACAATTCAATATTTTTTCAAAGAAAATTTTAGATTAACCATAAGGAAATAAAAAGAATTGAAGAGGTTATTTAAAAAAAGTTTGGGCCGTCCATTAAAAAAAGGTAAAATAATTTCTCTTTTTTTGCTTAAAAAATTACAAATTCGTAGAATAAATGCAAAAATTTATCTACATATTAACATATGTCAAAATAAAATTTAACGATAAAAAGAGTATACTAATTTAACAAAAACAAGATTAAATATACGTACATATACTTACTATTCGAAGTGATGGATATAAACAAGATTTTTATTGGACATTTGATAAATTTATGAGAATTTAAGGTTGACGAAGATGAAAAAAAAAAAGTCATTATTTGTGTTGGAGAAAACTAATAGAGAAAGTGACTTTATTTTAAAATTTTAAGTGGGAAGTATTTGTTTTTATTTTGTACCTGAAAGGGTATTTTTTAACATAATCTTATTTTTGTAATTTAATAACATTTGTGAGAGTATCTTTGTCTTTTAATATTGGAAAGACCATTGTGGTGAATAAATAGTAAGTTAGGCTTACGTGGTGAATGGTAAATTTGATGGGTCATTCAAAAAACTCTCCTGGGGAGTGGGGGTATGGGAAAAGAAGAAGAAGAAGAAGATTTTTTTTTTTTTGTTATTTAGTTTGTGTAATTTAATTATTTTTATGTGAATAATGTAAAGTTATCCTTACTCTTTTAAATTTAATCAAAATATGGTCAAAGTCAATTTTCTTGGTCAACGATGGACCTTCGACCGCACAGAAGTAAAAGTTTGGGATTGTGGGATCAACAAATGAAAGTTAAGGATAAAATCTAGTACAAAATGAAAGGTTTGGGACTAAAACTGTAATTATCCCTATAAATTATGATTTAATTGAGATAATAAAAAATATTTAACTTTTTTTGATCCATGAACTGTTTTTATATTATAAATTAGTCAATCTAAGTTGTGACCTGGATGTTGTGGCAATAATCTAGAATTGTAACCTTAGTTACTGTTTAATTGTAACATAATAAACTATGTTCGTTATCTGTTGAAAAGTTTAGTATGAAGAACTATGACCTACTTTATGTGACATTATGTTAACGAGTAGAACTTGTGACTGATTCTTTATATATGTGACTTGAGTGATATACTATTGTATGTTTATCTGTAACCTGATTCTCTATCATTCCATATTTGATTTTAACCTTGTCTTGATCTATACAAATAATGCAGGTGTGGAAATACATTATTTCGAAGATTATTGGTTTTTGGGAAAAAAATATACTAAACCCGACGACGGGGGTTCTGACGAACTGCAACAGAACTCAACGAGATATATTGGAAGATACATGTTACCCACACTTCTTGGACTATCACGAAATTGTGGTTCAACCATTATTGGTCCACTGCTCTTTATTGAGGCTGGTGAAACACGTGAACCCCAATGAGACATGGTTCAAGATAGCAGGTCACTTTGTTAGCTTCTTATTTTCGGAGTTTTGTTTAGTTAGCAGACTCAGATAATTTGATAGTGATGATAGAAAAAAGCTCGAAACTAGCCCTTCTAGTTTAAAAGACATACAGTTTTAGTCTTTTAGATGGCCCAGAATGTGGGATGCTCGGACATTTTTTCCACCAGCTTTTCGAGTTTAAATAAGAAGCTTCATCTTAGGAAACCAAACCAGGTCAATGTACTAGGGTCATGCCCAAATAGGGGCTTTCTTTTCTCTTGCATGAGCCCCGCCTATAATTGTTGCATGTTGTATTGCGACAACAATGGACATATGTTTCTACTATATCCATTAATTAGCAAGATATGGCGAGCACATCAAGTATATATGGAAAACTATAGTTCGTTGTTCACTTTCTGTAGCTGTGAAATCAATGCTTTATCTGGAAGGGTCACAATCTATACCTTTCAGCGTCATGTACAATAATACATTATTGTCACTATTTATTCTGACTCGAGGTAGAGATCACTTTTCAATACACACTTCATTGTGACTGCCACATTAGTGGGATCTAAATCAAACTTGATCATAACGATGTCCACAAACTTCATATAACTGCAATTATGATCAACCAACACCAACAATGAATATGATTCATTCAATATAAAACATCAACATAACCCATTTTTGCAAATGTATGCGAAAAAAATAAGGCAGTCACAACTACCATTACAAGACACTCAAGAAGGTTGTTGATCACTATTTATACGCACTCATTTAAGATTTTGCTGTCATGGACATGTTTTCGTGGAGGAAACATTATTTGAGATTACCATGAGTTCACTGAAGGAGGGTTTGAGCAAGAAGTCAAGTTATTATAGGTTAAGAGGTCAACGAGTAGCCTTTGAAATCAAGATATACGAGATAATTCCTATTCTCAATAGATATATGGTTACAAGGATGGTTAGACCCTCACATCAAGAATTGGATGGCGAACGAGCACCGCTTAGCTACTAAGTTGGAAGGACTTGGTGTAAGGATTTTAATTTCATTTATAACTAGTGCAATATGTAATGTTTCATATAATATTTCATTGTTGACCTTTTTGTTTTCAATGCATTTGGAATGGTAGTTTCAAGTAAATGATTTGGACCCATCAGATCTGACGATGAAGATGTCGTACATGACAGAGTGTCATAAACAAACCAGTACAACCAGAGCTACAACGTAAAGGAAAGTTCAAGAAGGGCAAAATGCAAGTTCAAGTGATCGTGCGGGAACAAGTAAATAGGAAGGTTCATCTGGTCAAAAATCATCTACCTTAGTGCTCGTGATAATTGATGGTAGACTTGGACATCCTGATGTGGTAGAAGATGATGATTTTGTTGATTTCCCATCAATATAGCAGGAGACTTCATTCCATGTTCATTCTCTAACAGATAAGGGTCTATCAACAGATGTTCATTCTTCATAGGCAACACATTCAATTGAGAGTCCATCAGATGATGTAACTTGTTATTTAATGCTAGTGTTGTTCTGTCTAATCTAAAACATTATCTATACTCACAATTCACTAATTTTAACATCATATTTTGCATTTTGATGTGAGGTCATAGGTCAATGTGAACATGTCACATGTCATTTGTTACTAATTTATGTTCAGATTTTCATTATGATTTACGTCCCATGTTAATGTTCACTAATCATAGATATTAGCTCGTAGGTCACAAATCAATGTACAATAGTCACGTGTCACTGATCTATGTTTGCACATTTTACATTCTAAGTTATGTCATACTATAAAGGTCAATGTGTTCTTTTCATATGTCAATGTTTACTAGTCATGGGTGCAAGTCACAATCAGTATTCTTATTTAAGGTCACATGTCAATATACACAAATCACAAGTCAATGTGCACCGGTCACATGTTACATTTTACATTTTGATACATGTCATGTGTCACATGTCAATGTGCACTGGTCACAATTTACATTTTACATCCTGATACATGTCATATGTCACATGTTAATATGCACTGGTTACAGGTCACAAGTCAATGTAAAATTGTTATAATCACGGATTTATGTTCATATTTTACATTCTATATGTCATTGATTTATGTTCACATTTTACAAGTGTTTGAAGAATTGAAAAAGTAGTTCAATGGGCAAATCCCAGAATTTCAATCGAAGAATAAAGAGTTGACTATGCAGCTTGATGATGTGAAGTCATAGATATGATCATTGAAGGCGGATGAATCGTATTATCCATATGCAAGGTGATATCAAATATGACTTGATGGACTTAATGTCAAATATAAACATTTTGTTGGAATTTGTGACTGCTTTTATTTCAAGTTTGATGGAAGAAATACTGAAAAAAAATTCAGCAAGAAAAATGAAGTGCATAGTGTTGGATATGCCAGAAATGTAGAGGAAGTAAGCTCATGATATTGCCATCCTTTTCATGAGCCATAGTTGACATTTGACCTTTACATTTCTTTCATATTTAGGGAAAGAACGTTGAACGAGAATGGATAAGAAATGTAATGCCCCGAAAATTTTGTAGAATAAAATTATTTGGTCTAAATATTTTTTTATATAATTTTGAATGTTGAAGGACTAAAATAAAATAAGTTTTATATTCTTATTATTTTTTGATCAAATAATTAGATATTGATAGAACGAGATTTAGTATATCGATATTGGACTCTTTTTGTAGCTCATAATTAATTAGAAGTCTTCGACTCAAGAAAAAGTTGTTTTAGATAACAACACATTAAGTTAGACCCAATTGAAAGAAAACAAGGATAAATAGAATTTTAAATAATTTATACCCAATTCAATTTCTTCCTCTTGGCAATGATAAAGTTTGATTTTGATAATGATAATCTTTTTATGATTTGATAAAGTTTAATAGTAATCATAATTCTACTATTTGAAATCAATTTTTATCCAAATTCCATAAATATTTGAGCCAAATAATTATGTATCGATAGAGTGCTAAATGTTGATTTTGGTATTTTTGAAATCAATTTTTATCCAAATTCCTTATATTGCACTTTTTTTTTTCAATTCTAGTTGCATACAAGCTCAATTGAGAATTTCAACTATAACTATTGTATGAATTCTCATTATTTCACCACAGAAAATAAAGAGAGTCACGGCAGAGAGAGAATGAGAGGAAAATGTATAGAAAAATAGAAGATCTTTTACGTGCAAGATTTTATTATTTTCCAACATTTCAAAATCAAGGTAAGATACTTTTGTGCAAGTAGTTTATTTCCTTATACTTTTATATTCAGTAATTTATGTGTGAATTGTCAGTGGACTTTTGGGTTCTTTATTAAGAAATATGAGATCCTACGAAAATTTAAGATAACCGAAAATGGATGTGTCGGTTGGTCACCGATATACTCCTTAAGATGTAATAGCTGGGATAGTGAAAGAAATCGAAATTGCTGATCAAGAGGTAATTTCAAATACATTTACGTATAAAATTATCAATACATTGCAAGTCACAAATCAAATACAGGTCACAAGTCCCATACAAATTGTAGTCACGGTTTTGTATTGTACATATAGATCACATGTCACACATAAAGTTTAGTCACCTGATTGTTGCAGGTCAGTACAAGTCATGTCACATATTATAGGTCAGATTTCACATATCACATACATTTAGTCACAAATGTACGTACATGTTTCAATCTTAGTCACAATGGTATTTAATATATCATGTCACATTCAGTTTATGATAAGTTAGAGATAGTGAAATCGAATGTCACATGTACCTGATACGATCACAAATCTGTGAGATGAACAAAATTATCTAACATTTTTAGTGTTATAATATTATACACGGATTACCTTCTTCCATACCAACATTTAGACTGACGGTGAAGAGGGCTCCTAGACTGAAAAAGATACTATAGTCTCCATTAGTTGCTGTGCATGAAAACAAAACAAATCTTCAGACAATGTTATAGTTTTTGAAAAATATAATAACATATGGAAGAGGCTGATATTGTGGCATTTCAAACCTGGTTTAATAGATGGTACAAACCAAAGAACAAGTACGTATGTTTTGAATTTTATTACCTTCAATGTACATTCTCTAGAATTAATATTAACTAACTTATTTATTCTTTTTCATTTACAAGAAAGTTTAATGATGTAGATGATGTTATTCATCTATATTTGTTTTGGTTCAATCCCTGTAGGATTTAAATCATGGTGGCATGAACTGATAAATTCAGAGTCGTCATTGATAAATTCCTATAGGTCACATATCACATATCATAGGTCATTGTGCATACGTTCACAAGTGACTAGTCACATGACATTGTACACATGTCATAAGACAATGTGCAAAGGTCATAGGTTAAAATACATAGGTCACAAATCATAGAGAACTGGTCATAGATTATTGTGTACATGTTACAAATCAATGTGCACATATCACATTTCACATGTGTAATCTATATTCATAGGTAACAATTGATTTCTATTCATAGATAATAGGTCACATGTCACAAGCCATCCGTGCATAGAACACATATAAATGTTATTTATAATTTCATCGTTCTTCGACACTTTATGTGACTTAATAATTGTTGCATGACTGATTTCTCTTCTTAGGTAATAGGTCACATGTCACAAGTCATTGTGCATAGATCAAATATAAATTTTATTTATAATTTCACCGTTCCTTGACATTTTATGAGACTTAATAATTGTTGCATGTTGTATTGCGACAACAATGGACATATGTTTCTACTATATCCATTAATTAGCAAGATATGGCGAGCACATCACTTATATGGAAAACTATAGTTCGTTGTTCACTTTATGTAGCTGTGAAATCAATGCTTTATCTGGAAGGGTCACAATCTATACCTTTCAGCGTCATGTACAATAATACATTATTGTAACTATTTATTCTGACTCGAGGTAGAGATCACTTTTCAATACACACTTCATTGTGACTGCCACATTAGTGGGATCTAAATCAAACTTGATCATAACGATGTCCACAAACTTCATATAACTACAATTATAATCAACCAACACCTAAAATGAATATGATTCATTCAATATAAAACATCAACATAACCCATTTTTGCAAATGTATGCGAAAAAAATAAGTTTGTCACAACTACCATTACAAGACACAATTAACATTTTTGTAGACATGATGTCACAATCCAATTAGATACAGGTCACGGCTTTTTATTACAATCAAATAGATGTTCTATGGTATCTGCATTAAGAGATTAGGTATTGTACATATCAAGTCACAAAGATAGATTTTAGGTCACAGAGACATAAATGCACTAATAAGCTTTAAACAATTGTGGACATACTTACAAGTTAATACCCTAGATAGTCACTAAATTTTCTCAAAAATTTCCAGGAGGTCACCAAGCTTCAAAATTTCTCTAATTAGATATTAAACTTTGCAAAAAGTTCCTAGGAGGTCACCGAAATTCAAAAGTTCCCTAAATAGTCACTGAATTTTGCCAAAAATTTTCAAGTGGTCACCGAACTTTGTAAATTTGGACGCCATACATAAATAGTTCAGTGACTCCTTAGGAATTTTTTGTAAAGTTGAGTGACTATCTAGGGATGTTTTGAAATTTGGTGACCTTCTAGGAACGTTTTGCAAAGTTCAGTGACTAATTAAGGAACTTTTGAAATTCGATGACCTCTTGGGAACTTTTGAAAAAGTTTAGTGACTATCTAGGGTATTAACCCTATACTAACAGGTTATAAGGTTTAGATATAGGTCACAACTTTTAACTACATCTCACAGAATGGAGACTAGTGGTCAGATGGATGTTATACAATATTTGCATTAAGAGATTAAGTATTGTAAATATCAGGCAACAAAGATAAAGTTCACACATACTTGCATGCACTAATAAGCTTTAAACAATTGTGGATAGTACTACTGGTCATAAGAATGTTATGTAGTATTTACATTAAGAGATTACATACTGTAAATGTCAATTTACAGAGATAGAATTCAGGTAACAGAGACATGTGTTAACTAATAAGCCACAATTTGTGAATGTGACCAATATTATGAATTGTGTAAATCATTATAAAACGTAAAACGATATTGCAATGTGTTGAATTCGAATAGCTTGTGACCATGTGATGTCAAATTCAATTCACCCAATATGTAATTGTAACAAATAATAACAATAATGGATGGGGAAAATGTGACCATATCAAATGCACAAACCAGTAAAAGATCTTGCAGGTTGTGGTAAATTGTGACATCATTTATTAAAACAACTCACAATTACATTAAATTACATACCCACGACAATGGAGCTTTTTGATTTTCGTCATAGCAACTCACAACCAGAGCTTCAACAATGTTTCGTAAATTCAAAAATAGAAAGATCTAGAAACAATACAATGTTGTCTGCCACCAATTGTGACTTCAAAACCCTTCAAACCTACTTCGAGATGATCACCAATCTCAATTTGCTATTTTTATTATCACATCACTTTGTGACCGTTGCCTTAAGAAAATTTGCTATACACTACAAATAACTTTCAATTTGTAACCTCAATAATTGGACAATTTTCAATTAGCCAAATTTCGACGAGATTATTTGTTTTAGAGAGTTCTATGTAGATTTTCTATTTTGTTTGATTGTCACAATTTGTTAAAATGTAGAGTCTTGTTTGGAATGGAAACATATCATAACAGAATGCTTGATTTTAGGATGGATATCTATTAGAATCTAATTTAATATATATACTATCTCTATGTTTGAGCCCCATTTTTTTTCTTAAAAATGCATTTTGGAATAACAGATTTCTGGAGAATGTATCGTTAAAAAATAAGGAAAAATTTTGGATTTGTGTGTAATATTATTTTATTGAAGAATTTATGATTGAAAATAAGAGAAATAAATATATTTTGAAAATAATGTGGATCAAATAAGGGCTATATATATTATATAATATATATATTATTTATCACCCAATTTTTGAATATTTAAAACTTATTTCTTAAAATTGAAATGATATATAGTAAACACGTTATATATGTATTGTTACATTTGTTCAATATTTGTGCAATTTAGGAGATGAATTTAATTTGGATTTTAAAAGGCTTTTACTTTATTTTAAGTAAATGACTTTTGTACAATATAATGAACTTTTATTGACTTTTTACAGAATCAGTGAAGGTTTTTGTAGACTCCTGTAGAGTTTTACTTTAAAACTTTTTTAGAATTCCTTTGAATTTTATGAACTTTCATTTAGGAAAAATATCTTTTATATAACTTATTATTGTACATCCATTTGAACTATTATTTGCATGACCAAATGATCCACAACACACAATAACAAAATTGTATTTCTCATGTAAATAAATTTTTTATTCGAAGAATGTGAAAAATGTAAGTCATCTAAATTATAAAATAAACAACCAAAATGCAATAAAAAATTGTAATATTTCAATACTCTTCGATGGGGGAAAAAAAGAAATTTCTAATGTTCATTTTATGAATATGTTCAAACATGTACAAAATTATTAAATTAAACAAATAATTATTATATNATGTTCAAATTTATACAAAGTTATTAAATTAAACAAGCAACCAATATATGAAATAAAGTTAATTTGTATTTTTATATAATTTTGATTAGAAATTGATCTCTCTCTATTGAAAAATTGGAGGAAACCATGAAAAAGAATATATTAAAAAATTTTATAAATTTTTATATATATATATAAAAAAAGAAAATGATGAAAATGGAGAGAGGCAAAAAAGAAATGAAGCATTAAAAAGAGTAACAATAATAACATTTTGAAGGGAAAGAAAAATATTGATCTTTTGTATCATGGAATGTATCATGGTATTGGACCTTGATCCTTTTAAGAATGACCACGAAGGGAGCAAGCTAAACCCCCCTGAACAAAAGATAAAAGAGAAATTACAGATGGAAATACTTTCTTTTTTTTTTTGTGTGAAAGTCTTTCAAAATATTGGAGGTGACTTCTCACGGAATTTTGTATCTGTGTTTTCTATTTAAAAATTATTACGTGGAGGATTTTATATTAAAAGACATAAAAAATCATTGAAATTTTTAATGCTAAGGCAATGTCTAACTCTGAACCAAAATTTTAGATACGTTTTGTACCATTTTGTACTAAATCTTGTACCAAACTAAAAATTATTTCCAACCCATTAAACCAAAACATGCACTAAATGAACATTTTATAGTCATTTTCTTCATCTTTTTATTCTTAACTATTTATTTATTTATTTGAGAAATTATTTATTAATTTATTTTACAACTACATAAATTGCTAAATAACTAATTACGTTAAATTAACAAAAATATTAAATTCATTAATAAATTTAAAAGTATAGTACAATTAATAGAAACGCTAGAAATAAGAAAATATTAAATTATATCTATGGGCTTTAGTGGTTCTCTAACACTATTGGACTAGTACTAGTTGTGACATTTGTATTGTTGATTATTCTATACTTAGCTGCTTAAGTGTCACCCACTTATTGGTAGCTTGGTAGTGACCCGGATTGTGCTAGTTTAGAATTGATTGTGACCCTTGGATGAGATCGACAGTTGGGGTTTATCTGGTTTCGACTTTTGAGTTCCATTCGGTTCCTTTCTTGAGACTGCTCTTCTCTTTCTCACAGTTGGTATCTCTCTCTCTCTCTCTCTCTCTCTCTCTCTCGGTGTTGAGTCAGTGGTCTTCATCCGGTGTTCACTGTCTTCTTTAGCTTGTTGTTGAGAGAACCTTGTATAATATTCAGGCTTCAAATAGTAGCTGAATGGTGTTGGTTTCTCGCAAGGGTTAGGTCAGTGTTAGGGCTTGAACTTAACTGTTTTGGTAGATCCTTGGATCGATGACCCAAGTCGAGTTCTGAGTATATCCTTGGATCGATGACCCAAGTCGAGTTCTGAGTGTTTCTGGCCAATTATAAATCTTTCTCTGGATGGCGATTTGCAAACGTGGAGGGGTTGTTCCTCAGCCTACCATTTATGGCTATATATGAGTGAACTGGGTATCAACGTTTTGTTTCGCTAGAAGGGAAGAATAACTCTATTATTTACTACTTTCAGTTTCTATGGTTTCATTATGCTTTGTAGATGTCTAACTGTATTGTGGTTTTTTAAGATTATAACTGTAATTTTCCAACAAAACTGGTATCAGAACCTTTTCAGTCTAGGGTTTGGCCATGTTCTTCCATTTTAATATGCTATTTGGGTTCTTTCCTTTGGGTAATATTATATGTACAAACCTTGGAAGGTCTGAACAGATAATATAACATTGGCATCCTGTTATAATCGACACTAATTCCTTGTGTTTGTTTTATTGTGCATGCGTTGATTGGATTGGGTGATTGGTGACTCTGGATGGCTTGCTCGATTGAGGGATTGAGGGTATATTTACCGTTTTTCAACAGTAATTTGTAAGATAGTTCCAACCTCACCTTTTTTAATACGGTTTGGTGGACTATCTGGATTGATACATGATTAACTAATTACTTGTCTATGAATTCTGGTGATTGGATTCTTGTGACTAATTTGTCATCTTGGAAGCATGTTTACTTGTATCATATACCTGTGTATTGCTTGAGTTTGGATCACACATGCACACACATCACACTGAGGTTTCTCGATCGGATTGATTCACTATTGTGCTTCAATTTCTGGATATTGTCTTAACTCTGTGTTTCTATTTTATATCGATCACTTGAAAATTTTTCAAAACCTTTTCTGTTATGTCCACGAGTACAGGCCATCCTTTTACAAAATCTGTAATGGGTTCGAAGGTCGAATTATCACAATTCGATGGAAAGGGAGATTACTCGATATGGAAACAGAAAATGAAGGCCATTTTGGTCCAACAGTGAGTCGCGAAAGCTCTCGATGATCCTGCTATTTTTTCTAATGAGTTAAAGGCTAAACATGTTGAAATTGAAGAGATGAATGAAA
>CAIGRB010049223.1:4021-16435 GCA_903798255.1 Fraxinus quadrangulata | reverse complement strand
GTATTTAGTAAGTGAAATCGTCGGATTCAAATTTAATTCCGATATGATTTCATTCGGTTTCGTATCATAATTAAATTTTTTTAATATTTACAATGACACTATATTAATCCAATCAATGATACATTCAATTTTAACTCTTACAAAATAACATAGTCTAAATGAAGAAGAATGCAGAAATGCTTATGAATAGAGGATTTGATGGGTGTGGATCTTGAGGAGCAAAGATGAAGTGTGATTGGTGAGAGGGGAATGATTGAAAAGAAGGCAACAACAAAACTTAAATGACAGAATGAGTGAGTGCTAGGTGAATTGTGAAGTGAGGTTGAGACTAGGCTAATAGTAGAAAACAAATATTTTGGGCTCAAGTTGGACTTGGCCCGGGGAGTTGGAGCCGTGGGCACTTATAGTTAATTACTTAATTGACAAACTTATTTTGAAAAAAAAAAATTAAAATATTTTGACTTATTCAATATAAAAAAATTAGGTAGATTCGATGCTTATTCAGTTTATGATTTAGAATCGAGAACTGAACAAAACTTATTGGTTTTCTATTCTAATACTCGTTCAAATATTTAACCTAAGAAGAGTTGAATCAAATAGAACAATTCAAATCCAATTTTTTTAATTCGATTCGAAAGTTTTGTCCAATCCTAACCAGATAAAAAGCAACAAATAGTTTCATCCAAATAGAAAGATCGCATATTATCATAATTATGAGACAAAAGTGCCGACATATTCAGCCCCCTGATTGATGATCATTATTTCAGTAAAATAAAATTTTGAATAGTAATTTTTAAAGAATGTCGTTAGAAAGTTGAAAAAATATTTAAATTTACATATAAAACATTTTATTACTAGAATATATATAATTACAAATGATTATGAGAATAAACAAATTTAAAATAGTGATCCTGGACTCAATTTTTCCCCGCTCCTCTTCTTCTCACCTTGTATATCAAGGGTCGTACAGTGAGATTTCTCTCTCCTAAGTAACAAGTGAAAACAAGAAAAGCACACAGAAACACCTATAAACCACCCACCCACCCACGCACCTGGGCTCTTTCGTAATCCTTCATAAACTTTATAGAATGTTGTTTTGATAGAACCCACATTCATACAAGAACGAGGCACATTGAGAGTAGTGGAGGAGAGAAGAAGAAGAAGAAGAAGAAATGGGAAAGTACATAAGGAAGTCAAAGACAACAGGAGTATTGGCGGTTAGCCATGCCCAATGCTCACTCGGGGTCCGGACGAGGTCTAAAACGTTAGCCCTTCAACGCCTAGAGAAATCCTCCGCCGTCACCGTGGTGGCGGCTGAAGGCTGCGATGATGGGTGTTACATGCAGCTGAGGAACAGACGGCTGGAGAAGCCCGCACCCCCAGTTGCTACAGAATCGAAAAGACTGAAACATCCTTCCCTGGAGAAGGAGCCAAATTCAAACAAGGCTAGAGCGTGGCCCAACAGCGTGGAAAATCCTGGGAAAGAAAAGAAAAAGGAAAAATTGGAGGAAAGCTCGGTGGAGGCTTCATTTGGAGAAAATGTGCTTGAACTTGAAGACAAAGGAAGGTTATTTTTTAGAACCTTTTTTACAACTGTTTCTTTATTTGCCTGTTTTTGCTTTTGCATGTTGAAAGATTCAATCTTTTTGGTGAATTTGGGTTTGTAGCATATTGGGTTTTCTTTTTTCTTATTGTCTTTTGATTTGCATGTAAAGACTCAACCCTTTTTTTTTATTTTTTTAAATTGAGCTATGTTCTTCTTTTTGGTGAATTGGGTTTTTTCTTTTAATTAATTGTTTGAGTCCCATTTTATTTAAAAAAAAATATGCATTTTGTAACAGTGTTGAGATAGAGAACGTCTGTCACAAAATAAGGCAAAATTTTAGATTTTCTCTTAATATTATTTTATCGATCGAAGAACGTGAGATTGAAATATTGTCAAATCACTGTTCAAAAAATACATTTTGATGCAAAAATGGAGCTTAGACAAGGGCTAAATTTAATCTATTCTCTTGATGGTTGCTAAAAAGTGTCCTTGGATTGGGGTTTCTTTGTTTTCTTTTTGTTTGATAAAAAATGTGAGAAATTTATAGAAAACTAATATTTGGGGCTCTGTTATTTCAGTGTGTGTGAATAATAAATTACTTAAGTTAATTTCTGATTGAGGGTTTTCTCTCTATATGGGGCTAAGAAAATTTTTGGAAATTTTGAGTTATTTGAAATGTACTTTTTGTTTAGATGTGCCAAGTTTAAATGGTTTTGATGATTTTTATGCGAAGCTTCTGGTAAATCATGTAATCTGTATGGAAGATAAGACATTCTGGAAATTACATTTGGATCTTCAATCTGTTATATTTTAGTTGTGGTTTCAAATACATATTATAAGTATCAGCTTGTTAAGCTTAAGACTTTGCTCTGTTATACATTTAAAATACATTAATCAATTTCATAAACAACTGTAAAATCAAATAAAAATTCTTGCTGATGGAAACAGGGTGAAAGCTAATTGAATTTCTAAACTTATTCATTTTGGTTCTTGCGAATTTGATAAGAGAAGTGAGAAACTGTGGAACGTGAATTGGATCATTTTTCTCTTCATTTGAATGAACATATGGATTAAATTAATTTATGCAAAAGTCCATATCCATATAAATTTTTTTAGTTTCTGTTATCAATTTGTTTTCAGCTCAAGCTGCTTCCATTTTCAGTAGGACTTAGCTTTTTCTATTTATGGATACGTAATTATCATTGTATTGCTTTGCTTTTGAGTTTTCGTTCGTGCATTTCCCTTATTGTTAATTCATTATTTTTTCAAACTTGGACAAAAAGCGCTGTCGAGATTTTCTTGATCTCTGCTGCTGCCGAGAAAATGCTAGGCGATAAAAGAGAAATGAATTTTCGTATCTTCTGTTGATCATATTCAAGTTTGACTTCATTTTTGTTCAGTTTTCAAACTGTACCTTTTTTATCAGGCTTTGAGATTTTTGGGAATCTAATAACATAACACCTTTTGTGATCCAAAAACTTTTTCAGTTGCACAACTGTTTTTATCCAATCATTACCTGTTGATGCAATTACAGAAAAACTTTGGTCATTTATGCTATACTACCTCAAGTAAAGTGTTTACGCTTTTTCTATTTCCTCTTTTCAATTACAATTTCTGGTCGACTGCGGTTTTTGAATGCATTATATCCCTTCTTTGCTTCCGTCCTTGTACTATTTCTTTGACTTCTTCCTGTTGCTTTAGTATTGTTCACATCTGATTTGGACCAAAGGACCTCCCTAAGCTCATATTCTACCAAGAAGCCTGATCTTAAACAATCTGGTAAAGAAATCAAGAAGCCTGATCTTAAACAATCTGGTAAAGAAATCAAGTAGCTATATAATTTGTGGCTGCCACCACCCCATGTTTTAATGTGAAAGAAGCCAACAGGAATATAAAGTTTCAGTGACTTGCTTGATCTGTGTCATAATTGGTATTCCCCGGTACCCATGTAACTTGCCCATAGGATAGGGGCACACACTCAAATGCCTGTTGTTTATGTCATAGACGTGTAAGAAATAGAATTAGCAAGTCTGCAGTTACTGTAAATGCTTGGTCAAGTAAAATGTCGTGGTCATTAAAAGCTTTGCATTTGTTGTAGCACGTTGTATGGTATCTTAGTCTTAATTGTGAAGTCTGGTACATGTTACAATTGAAAATGAATGTGGTCACATGCCACCTGATTGGACTGAGATGAGTCGTGAGAAATAAAATGAAATATAATGGAAGTAATAGTTTCTCACCCCTCGTAAATAATAGTAACGGGGTTGACATTCTTATTGTGCAGGACCACTAGAGAAAGCACGCCTTGCAGCTTGATCAAGGACTCAGGTACCATCAGAACTCCTGGTTCTAGTAACAGGCCTACTGCTGGAAATGATGCCAATAGCAGAATGCAAAACCCAATACTAAGAGACATCCCAACTGCAAATGAAATAAACGAGTTTTTCTCCTGTGCAGAAAATCAACAGCATAAGCAATTTGTTGAGAAGTACGAATACCCATATCTGCAAAATTTCTTGTGTAATACTTAGTGATGTGGCTGAATCAGTCAAAAATGTTAATTTTTTCTAACGTGTAACACTGTTTGTTCTACAGGTACAACTTTGATCCTTTGACTGACAAGCCCCTCCCGGGACGTTATGAATGGGTGAAACTCAAACCTTAGATTTGCTTTTGCCAGACTTCTGCAGTTTCTTGTTTAATACTAGGAAAGATGATGAAAAATCATAGGAAACTTGCAGGTTTAAATTAAATGGTTACTTGTAAAAACAGCGGGGTAGCCAGATTAGACTGTAGACTAATGATCTTTATCATAAAAGAGCTTTTAACTTACCCACCCATATACTAACAGATCATCAGAAACAGAAGGAAAGGGAAAGCAGGTCGTAGTTTTCATGTTCAATGAATTAGATTTTCATCCTAACCGTATAGAAGTTAATTAGAATGTGTTGTAATTGTCCTCTAATGTACTGATTTATTGTCTATGTTTGTACTGATGGAACCTCTCTGACTAAACTCCAAATAAATTGATTGCGTTTTCCCTCATTTTTCTCTCGCGCATGGTTATGTTTTGGCTTGTTTATCTTGATGATGTGAGACAATGCACCTTTCATAACTCTACTTGTCTGCTGTCCTTCCATGAGACTGAGGCCACATTTTTGTCGATTGACCTACCATATTCTGGCCTCTTGTGAAAATGGTTGGTGCTAATACTGTTGGTTGTGGGGTTGCTTCCTTGGTGGATTTGAGTGGGAGAATCTTGTCTTCTTTATATGGCTCCTTTGTGGACCTTTTTTGGCTGCAATTCGAGTTTTTTCGTGAGACATCAGGAAAAGGGTTTCGATAGAAAAAGGATTTGAAACCGGGATTGAATTTGCGCTGGTTGAACAAGTATTTTGATTTTCATTGTTATATTGAATACTTACTGTGTTCCAAAAGTGCGTTGCTAATCTTAATCTGTTAAACCTGCTTTGGCTGGTGAAATATATACTTAAATGTGATAGTTGCTCATCACCTGACACTGGATGAATTAGTCGAATCTTTCAAGTTTTTAATGCTTTGACAGTGAATGATCCCTATGTACCAAAAAGGATTTGGCTTTGAACATTTTTCCCATTTCTTGTTTAAAATAAAGAATTTTGGTTCGAATGACACCAGATTATCGACTAAAATGACGATATATGTTCTTGACATGTTTGATTAGGTTTAAGCTACTTATTTTTTCACATATTTTATCAAGTAATTTACTTATTTTTAACTTCAGCTGCAAACTAGGATATAACAGTGTCACGCCGACTCCAAAAACCAGGGTGCAAGTTTTCACTGTTCAAAACTGCATTGGTTTCTTGATAACTATTGAAAATCACAAAGAATAATGGGAAAATTGCAGTTCACATTATCAAACTTTTCATTTTTATGCAGACTTGACCCAAAAATTTACTTTGTTGTACCCACGATACCAAACCTTGTAAAAAGTTGCAATCGAAATTCAAATGGATGAAAACTGTTAGTTTGACCATTAGTTGACAGATAATTGACTTTGACAATAATTTAACTAATTTTAAAAAATTAAAAATGATAATTTAACATTTTTTATAAAACAAATAACTAAAATCAAAACTAAAAACCAAATAACTTCTTCTCCATCCACCTCTACACATGCCCATTCTCACTCCAAAACCACCACCACCACCACCAATACCAAATGGTTCCACCGCATCCACCCAACACCAGTGCCACCTCTCCGCCTCCATCCCACCACAACCCACATCCTCTCGTCCACAACCTCCTCTTCATCTTTTCACAAATTTTTGATTTCATCCCTACACAACCCAATTCTAGGCGTATAATTTCTCATAGAATCTCGAGTTTTCCTAGCAACTTTGTTATATTCTTGATCTCCCAAGCCAGTATAGTGTTGATGGTTTTTTTTTTCAAATATGAACCACCCCTTGCACAGATCGACAAGTTCTCTATCTTTATTGATTTGAATTATACTTTGTTAATATATATATAGCATGAGAAATATGTGCGATGCAAGTTTCTCTAATTCTTAGCATTTACTTCCAGAAGGATGTATCCTAGAAATATTTTTTCCTATGGGATCAGCCTGCAAGGCCATTTATGTAGTAATGAACGGGTTCTTGAATTATTTTCACGAGCTTTCACTATTAAAATTGTTGAAGTCAAATCCGTTGCTCTATCCTCTATCAGAAATTTGGAATTAGAAATTTGTGAAAAAGATGAAGAGGAGGTTGTGGACGGATGTGTGGTGGTTGTGGATTTAAGGTGGAGATGTTGTAGTGTGATGGAGGTGGAGGAGATGGCCGTGGTGCAGACGTTGGGTGGGTGAGGTGGAGTCGTCTGGTGGTGGTGGTTTTGGAGTGGGGTGGATGGAGAAGAAGAAATTATTTGATTTTAGTTATTTTATTATAAAAAAAAAATTAAAGTTTCCATTTTGATCATTTAAAATTAGTCAAAATTATTATCAAAGTCAATTATTTGGTCAATTAACGTTCAAACTAACAGTTTCATCAATTTGGATTTCAGGTGCGAGTTTTTACAAGGTTTGGTATCGTAAATGCAACTAAAGTAAATGTTTGTGTCAAGTCTGCATAAAAGTGAATGTTTAATATCTTGACTGCAATTTTCCCAAGAATAATTGGCAACCCCATCAATTATTTTCATCATAAAAATTTTTTTGGGCGGGTCTTGATGGAGATGGAAGACAGGTAGGGCCATTTGAACATGGGTTTTTGGAATCTTTACTGTTGCTGAGGGTGATAAGTAAGGATTGGCAAAATCTGATCTTACACATGAAAATCGTCCAAATCAAATTAACCCGATCACTTTGGGTTGATTTTTTTGTTGTTTTTAAGTGGGTTCGATTTTTTGGCTGTGTAGATAGGTCAGGTCGGGTCGGCTTATGTGTTAATCTATGAAAATCGAATTAACCCGTCCAACCCAACCCGTCTACTTTAAAAAAATAAATAAATAAATAAAATGCACTTTGTTCTTTATAGGCTCAACTAATGAGGATTGAATAAGATAATAGATAATTTTATTTATTTATTTACTATTTAATCTTGTCTATTTGAATTTAGGCAAAATGTTTCAAACTGATTACCCCAACCTGACCCGAACGATACTTGATTGTGTTGGATTTCAACCTTTACACAGGTTGAGTTTGATTAAATTTTGATCAAATCAATCATGTTGGGTTGAGGCGGGTTTCGGTTAAGACAAAAATCGACCCAACCCAACACATGCTCACCCCTAGTAATAAGGTGTTCTTTGGAACATTTTGAGCATAATGGATAAACTGTAAACAATATCTCAGAAGGTGTTCTTTGGAGCATTCTATCAAGGATTTTACCATTTGTTTAGGGAAAACGTCCGGGATTTTATAGGTTTTGAGATGACAACACTTAATCCACTGTTTTAACTATACTTTTTTATTCAAAATCCAACGAAATATTACCATGCGACATTCTTTAAAAAATCCCGAAAATCTTTTCTATACACGGGAATTGTTCTTCTATAAAATACTTAAAAGGTCGCTTTCAAGTATTGAAGCCATTGTTTTGTACACAATGGACTATTATTGCAACAAAAAGGGATGTGCTGAGTATATCCCCAAGAATTATGCACAATTGCTTACTCTATAGTATGATCACATGGGATTTTAATCTGGATTTCCCAAGTAGGTTCACTCACCATTTTCGAAATGTGTGCCCTCGCAATGAGTGAAGGATTGTACTGGAACAGTACTCACAAATCTCGATTATTATTAAAACTGCCAAGGTAGTTGACACAAGTCGAATACGACACTTCGAAAACTTCAAACCCACAAGTTTTAGAAGCATCTCCAATCGTGATATAAGATATATTTAAATTGTAATTAAAATTTTTAAAGTGATCAAAACCCTTTTCAATGAAAATGTAAATTGCATTTTTCGATAGAAAGTGTATATGTGTATATATATATACACATTTTTTTACATTCACAAGAGACAAAGATTGAATTTAGATATTTTTGTTGGAGTAAAATTTGAATTTGGATTCACCGGGGTATAAATGAGATGCAAAAATGATTTTAGAGATGCCAATTTATACCAATTTTTACATTACGATTGGAGATGATCTAAGTAGATAAAAATTAAATTAAAATCTCTAGTTAAAGCTAACAACTAATTTTAATCATACGTTTCATGATATCCACAACTTTTTAACTACACATTTCGTCAATTTTTATTAAAATCTACTAAATTTTTTATTTTTATCTACATCAAACAGGGACATTACACTACGATTGTAGATGATCTAAGTAGATTAAAATCTCAAGTTAAAATCAATAATTAATTTTAATTACACGTTTCATGATATCTACAACTTTTTAACTACTCAATTCGTCAACTTTTATCAAAATCTATTAAAAATCTTATTTTTATCTACATCAAACAGGGACAAAATATGTCCCCCTATGACTTCGATTTTTCTTATTTTTTGATTTATTATGGATTTATTTATTGTTTTTTAAGTTAAAAGTTCATTCGGTAGGAGTGGCAACGGATCTCTGGCCTCCATAGGCCAACTCCTGACTTTGTTGGAACACTATTTTTATAGGTCCTAAAGTTGGATAGGGCCGGCCTTCCAATTCTATGTATGCGCGTGTGTATTTTCTTTTTCTTTGTCAAAAAATTATATTTTGAAAATATTGAAGAACCAGTCCATTTCGGCCCTATATTTATAGTGTTGGTTGGACGGCTAGGGCTCTGCCATGGAGAAAGGGGTTGGCTCGCTCTGTTGACCCCCTACATCTAGGTTACTTGGTGAGTCACAGTTCGTGCGACTGAATTCAACAGAAATTGCATTGGGTTGGACGTCACGAGCTAGACCGACCCATTAATATATCAAACCATTTTGATTATAAATAACTGACACATTTCTATTCGTCTACCTTGTCCTATTGATTTGATGGGTCCCAAAGCCCTCGATACTCGGGTACTCCTCTTTACACGAACTACATGTGCTTAAGAGGTGGTCCTAAAAAATATTTCCACATCGAAGACGACAACGCATTGATCCCATATTGTGACTTTTCGATGATATTGAGATGGAGTACAATCCAAAAAAGGGTCTTGAAACAGCAAATAAATTGGCCTACATAGCTGGTTGATGATTTCCATCAAACAAATTGCAAATCAATTGTGAAGGCTGACTCGTATATAATATGGTACTTACCATTGAACTTATTTATAAACTTCGAGTCCCATGAGACCTAATCAGTGCGTCCATACTAGGACGACAAAGTTGTTGATCAGATATACAAATATCCTAGAAAGTCTCAAAACTCATTTCTAGGAAATTTAGATACACCCGCAAATCTCACTCATACGAGATTAGAATAAGCTCTAAGATATTTATTGTCAATTTGAATTGATTTAAGATATCCTTACAGAATCCTAATAGGATTATCATGGCTATACGTGAGCCAATAAAGAGACTCTAATGGTCCAGTATTTTGCACACAACAATTCTACAAAATATCTCTTTCCGCTATACACATTCCTAGATTGTGGTTCTTGAACTATGGATATTTGTGGTTCTTCAAGTCACCCCACACATCTTGAGTATAAGAATGTGAATATGTTGTGAATATCGTGGGGCAATCACAATGTTGAACAGAAGTTCGTAGATCCAATTAATTACCACCATACATGCCGATGATACTTTAATTTTGCGACAATTGAATTACTTCTACAATGTTTATGTTTATTCATAGAATTTTAATGTTTATTAATGACTTATTAGTAGCCGTCACTAAACATCTCATTTTATTTATTTATTTTTGAAAATGCATCCCTCCAATTTTCAGTAGAACTCCAAATTAATAATTTTTTATGAAGGAAAATCAACTTGATAAAAGGAAACATTCTCCAATCACTAGTGAAGCGACAAGTGCGAATTAGGATTGCAACATTTTAACCTAATTCAACATGAATTCTCAATTGTAAAATCCTTGCTTACGAACATAATTTTCTAAACTCTAGCAAATTATGTGTATGTATTTCTGTCTTTACCGCACCCTTTCTTCGGGAATTGCTATTATTTTTGTTCTGACAATTACTGACCGTTAGAGTACCAACGATCTTCAACCTTTTTTCCTATAACAATGATATTGATACTCAATAGTTATGTATCTGAGTATGCAGATAATATGTGAGTAGAAAGAGATGTGGCAAGTGATATTTTAACAATAATGTCATGATTTTTTTAGGTAAACGTATTGATAATTTGTGAAGTAACCAATCACATCGCGCATGCTCATTTGTTGTAGGGGGTGGGTAGCATGCTCCAATTTGAAAAGTTGATTAGGAAGACAACATTGTCTTGTCTCACATTATTAATAATCACATTTTCTTCATCGCAACGTGAATAAACATTTGGACGGATATAATTAAATTTTCTAATAATTAAAACAATTTATCATAATTACTCAAATCTGAGTTAACATGAGTAACGATAGAATCCAAACGCGAAATAGTTGAGATGACATCCTTCTTTCGCAATATGAACAAAATAAATATTTTTGGAATCCAATATTGTCAAATAAGTTACACAGACCAATAATTCATTTTCCTTTCAAGAATTTGGTACATAGCCTAATTATCACAACCCAAAAAGTCTAGCTAAAGAGGATGAATGGACACAGGCTCAACAGCCCAAAGATTAAGAAAAGAAAAAGGAGAAGACTAAGGCCAGTTGGGAGGCCCAACAACACATAAGTTATCATAACTAGAACGGGCCAAGACTTGAATCCTGAAGACCTCAAACGATTGGGCTCTTGAAAGACCCAAAGCTAAAGCCCAATATTTGGCCCAAATTGCTTTCCCTCTCCACAACCAGCCCAAACCAATTAAATCATAACATATCACGTGTCATTTTAATTTATAAAGGTTTAAAGATAAACTTTCGAAAAAAATAAGAAACATATAAAAAAAAGTTTCAAAAATTAGGTGGTTACATTTGTGACCATCTAATAATAGGTCAAGATCACAATAACAAGTCAAAGGTCACAATAACACACAATTATGACTACAATTATAAAAACACAAATTGTGAGTTATAATTACAAAATTAATTGCAATCGCACATTTTTTTAGATCACATATTAATTATTGATAAAAAATTATCTATTTTATCGATCACATATTATTTATTGATTACAAATACTTTTCATTTCACCCACCGATACCAATCGAACGTTGCTCCATCTCATCACTTCACCACCATTAGCACTACCACCATTTGCACCACTACCATCGCACCAACACCATTTTTAAACCACCAACAATCACAAACAAAATCATCCCAAAATTCTAGCTAAAGCAAATCGGATCAAAACGGAAAAGAAAGAAACCATCCCAAAACCTCAAAATACCCCAAAACCATCATAGCTACGCAGCGGTGATGCACACTATTGAGAGTGGTTGCAATAGTTGGTTTCCGACGACCAATCGAACGCTGCGCCATCTCATCACTTCACCACCATTAGCTCTTACCACCATTTGCACCACTACCATCACACCAATTCTCTAGAATTTGCACGAGGAAAGTGATTTTGCTAGAAAATAATGAAGCCAGCCCAATTGATGCCAAAACAACTGCTTGAGAAACCGTGGATGATCACAGTCACACTGATAAAACTTTTTCTTTTAATAAGTTGTCGACCAATGTACATTCTTTCTAAAATTTTCAATAAATTAGTGACGGAATACTCTTTCTATCACTTAAGATATCTTTCTATAATTTAATTTTTATTTATAATATTAATGAAAAATAAGTGGTTTTTATGATGATTTTATTATTGATACAATTTCTTATGTGTAGTATTATATTGGAAATCTTCATCGTTGAATTAAATTTATTTTAATATTACTGGCTGAAAGTTCATTTGTAATCCAATTCTACTAAATAAATAAATAAACTCATCGTTAGCTATTTTTAGACGAAGGACATAAGGGCTCAACCAGTCGAACCAGCAGAAACAAATAAAGCTAGAGCTAAAGCTTTTGCACGTCTTGGACGAAAAATATTGTATCTTCAAATCTCATGCCTTTTCATAAGATAAAATTTAGAAAATAATTTATTGAAGCATCAGAGGATAGCGGAGTTGTGAACTACGAAGAAGTTGTTACAAGGACGGAGATTTTTAGAAAAATAAACACTCGGAAATGTTTCAATAGAGTATAGTAATGTTATTTAAGCCCCTCGGGGCATAGCTCAGTGGAGAAAAGGACTAGAGTGATGTAGTCTCTGCTGAGCTGGCAGCAGCAGTGTGGGGGTTCGATTCCAGCCTCTTACTA
>CAIGRB010049218.1:100144-152829 GCA_903798255.1 Fraxinus quadrangulata | reverse complement strand
TGTGTGTGTCAATTTCGTTAATTTGAATCAATACTCTTATAATTGAGATAACACTCTTTGTGGGATCGACTCGGACTTAAAATGTCCATTTTACTACTTGATCGCGACTCGTGCGCTTGTGGCATATTTTTAGTGAACATTACTCATAATAGCAAAGAAATTGTTGCACCTCCAATCAAACAAGTTTCTGCTAATATGCCGGAAGATTCTAACACTACAGCAAAAGATATTTAAAATATTCAATATCAGAACAATTATACAAATATTGTTCTTCAATCAGTTTGTTCTCAATTATCCAGAATTGAAGTCAATTTTGAATTTGAAAGTTCTTTATCCAAAACATATGAGAAATGTAAAAGGATGGAAAAATTTCGGATACTATTTTCAAACTTATTGATTCAGAAATTACTCCAAAATTAAAAAATTCTTCATTTTCTAATTCAAGTATTTTACAAGAATTTGCTTTTCAAATTTCTAAATTAGAAACTTCTAAAAATATCAATACTATTGATACTCTTGAAGAACTTGAAGCTCAATTTATTAAGAATGAACTTTCTCAAATCAATAAACTGAGAGGATAAAATTCAAAACTTCCAAATTATTATTCTTGTCCTTCATGATATGTTATATGAGGAAAAGAAGAAATCTCAAGTTTTATATACAGGTGATGAAATCATCGAATGGAACATTGATGGTACGACAGAATGTTAAATTATTCAAACACTTGAAAATATGGTTGTTTGCTATACAGCGTATACAAGTCATGGTATCAATCCTTTCACGGCCTTTGGCAATTTAGTATATGGCATTACCGAACATCTTAAAATTTGGTGAGATAAGTATCTATATGTTGAAGACCGTGATGAAATTTCTTAAGCAAAAGATGATCAAAATCAAAACGATTGCTTTAATATTTTTTGTTTTTCAATTCTTAAATATTTTATTGGAACTCCATCGTTACTTTAAAATCGAATATATGAGATTTTATTAAATCTTATTTGTCCAAAACTTCATGATTTTCGTTGGTATAAGGATAAGTTCCTCACCAGAGTACTTTGCCGAGAAGATTGCAATCAATATTTTTGGAAAGAAAGATTTATTTCTAGATTTCCTAACCTCTTTGCAAAATGGGTTTGGAATTCTATCAAATTGCAACATGAAGATACTATTCCATATGTTCTCTTTATTTATGGTGAAATTATTAAAATTTTTCAATAAAGAAGGATTAGCATTATTTAATGATCTTAAACTTAAAGCAAAATTGAATTCGGAGAAATTTGAGAGTCGCAAGGAACTCGGATTATTTTGTGATTAATATAGTTTTGAGAAAGTCATTCCTCATTCTTCAAGATTAAAAAAGAAAAATTTTCCAGCTTATTTAAGAAAATGTTCTTTTCAAAAGCAAAAAACTTTTCAGAAATATTTTCAAAATTATCCTTCAAAAAATTCAAACACAGATATTCAAAACGAAAATCTTTTAAGAAACAAATTCCTAAAACTTCAAATATTACCTGTTGGAAATGTAATCAAACTGGTCATTATTCAAATAAATGTCCAGTGAAGGGAAAGATTAATAATATTCAAATCGATGAAGAAATTAAACTTGAACTTCTCAATTTACTCAATTCTAGTTCTAATGAAGAATTAGATTATTCTAAGCTTAAACAAGTTTTTCAACATCAAGAAGATTCTGATACTGAAATTAGTTCAAATTCCTCTTCTACTTCAAGTCAAGATCACAAGATTTGTGATTTTAAAACCATAAATATTCTTATTCAAGAAAAACTTATTAAAAATATAGTTGAAAGGATCGAAGATCCTCAATTAAAGAAGTTCTCAAATCTTTTACCATCTACTTCAAACCTTGCGGTTGTACCGTTTAATATGAAAATTTTATTAAAGAGGTTCAATACCATATCATCATCTTCAAAATCTTCTAATTCTGAATTACGTTCAGAAATCAATGATGTGAAATCTCAAATTTCAATCCATGAACGCCATATGAAAGATGTTCGTATGGAAGTTGTTCTTTTAAAAACCAAAACTATGGAACAAGAGAATAATGACTCTTCCTCTTCCGAAGAAGAAACCTTTTCACCAAAATCTCATGATAATATTCAAACAGAAGAATAAAAAATTAATATTATTAATCGCATTCAACTTCAAAAATGGTAGTGCAATATGACTATTGTAGTCAATAAAGATTTCAAGTTTACCTCCCGAATTTTAATTGATCTAGGAGCTTATCAAAATTGTATTAGAGACAGACTTATCCCTATAAAATATTTTTAAAAACTTACTGAGCATTTTTATGGTGTTAGTGGTAAAAAAAAACCTAATATCCAGTAGAAACTTTCAAAAGATCACATTTTTAATTCAAATATTTGTTTTAAAAATATTTTTTATTTAGTCAAAAATTTAGACCAGAAAGTTATACTTGGTAATCCTTTTATTGTTCAAATTTATTCTTTCAAGTTGATTCAAAATGACTTACTACAAATATTTTGGATTAAGAAATATTTTTCAAATTTACAAATCATCATTCTTATGAAGATATCAATTATTTTATAAAAAAAATCAATTTCAAAAATTATTAACAATATCAATTTTAAGAAAAAAAATATATTCAATTTCTCAAAAAAGAAATTAAGATCTTGTTTGTCACCCATTATTGTGTTGAAAATAGAGTAATGAATAGTATTTTTTGGTGCATGTGTGATTGAAATTTAAAATAACTTTATTGGTTTGTGTGTAGAATATTTTATTGGGTAAATGTGTGATGGATAATCTTACGGTAACAAACAATGTTTTGAAAAAATGGTAGACAAACAAGGGCTAAGTTACAAAGAATTGAAAAGCAATTACAAAACTCTTCAATAAAAGGAAAAAAAATTCATTTTTTCGAAAACAAATTGAAAATGATAAATGTTCTACTATTTCTAATGCTTTCTAGGATATAAAAAACATATTGTTTCACTTCCGTATGAGACAGAGTTTCATGAATCAATGATTCCTAGTAAGTCTCGTCATATTCAAATGAATAAGGAGTTAATTAATTTATGTATCAAATAAATCAATGATTTACTAGAAAATGGATTAATCTGTCTAAGTAAATCTCCTTAAAGTTGTTCAACCTTCTATGTCAATAATTTTGTGAAAACTGATCGAGACGTTCATAGACTCGTTATCAATTATATGCCCTTCAATAAAGCTCTTCGATGGATTCGATATCATTACATCAAAAGAAAGATCTACTGAATAAATTACTCAAAAGTGTTATCTTCTCAAAATTTGACATGAAATCTTTTTTGGCAAATTCAAGTCAAAGAAAAAAATAAATACAAAACTGCTTTCAATATCTCTTTTAGAAAATACGAGTGGAATGTTATGCTATTTGGTCTAAAAAATGCTTCTTCTGAATTTAAAAAAAATTATGGATGATATTTTCAATCTTATTCAAAATTTTATTATTATTTACATTGACGATGTTCTAATTTATTGAGAAAGCTTAGAACAAAATTTCAAATATCTCAAAACATTTATTTATGTTGTTAAGAATAATGGTTTAACTGTCTCAGTTAAGAAAATTGTTCTTTGTCAAACACACACTTTAGATTCATAGATCATTTTATTCATTTGGGAACTTTACACCTATTCAAAGAAGTTTAGATTTTACAGAAAAATTTCCTGATGAAATTCTAGATAAGTCAAGTTTGCAGCGCTTTTTAGGTTTTGTCAATTATGTTGCCGATTTTGTCAAAAATAACAGGCTGCTTTGTGCTCCACTTTTTTAAAGATTACCAAAAACTCCATTACCATGGACCCCAATACATACTTTAGCCGTCCAAAAAGTCAAAACTGTTAAAAGTATTCTATGTTTATCAATTATTGACCATCTTTCATCCATTATTGTCGAGACTGATGCGTCAGACATAGGATATGGTGGGTTTTTAAAATAGATTTCAAAAGAGTCAAATCAAGAACAGTTGGTTAGATTCCATTCAAGATTTCGGACCAGACCTCAAAAGAATTATTCAACTATCAATTTTTTTTTAATTAAAAATGTATTTAAAATTTCAAAATGATATAATCAATAAAGAATTTATTTTAAAAACTGATTGCAAAATTTCAAAGTATGTTTTGCAAAAAGATATTGAAAACCTTGTTTCAAAAAAAATATTTGCAAGATGGCGAGCGATTTTGTCATGTTTTGAGTTCAAAATATTATATCAAGGAAAATCTAATGTTCTTGTAGACTTTCTTATCGAGTTCATAGAGAATAAACTTTATTGAGAGAAATTTTTGAGAATTTCAAATAGAGAAAAATAGTGAGATCTTCAAATGGATTCTTCTTCTAAAAAGAACAAGACGAAAGAAAACTTCAATTCATCTAGTTCCAATTGAGGATTATATTCAAGGATCGAAGAAAGAAGAAAGTTCTACTTCTCAAAAGATAACTTTAGCTTCAAGAACTTTATCCATCTCAACTTCTCAAAAGCTTGGAAAATTTCAAACTAAAGAAATTCTTGATTTACCAAAACCTTCAAACTACAAAAATGATGTTCAACCTGGTTCTGGTAAATTATCCGAAATCAACCCTTCAAAAACCTTTCATTATTTTACTGAACCTATTTAATTACCTGTCCTAGAAATGGAAACATCATGGACACAGGTATTCATCTATAAATGAATGCATTCAAGATATTTTCCTCCCTCATTTTTATTTCATGCCTAGAAACATTAATAAAAATAAAATCAAGAGCCTTTTATGAAGTAATCCTTATTAAATCTGGATCGGCTATCATAACCCATACTCAAAACCCTCAAAATTCAAACCAATTTAACTTCTCAAAAATTAGTATTCAAAGGTTTTGTCTTATGAAAACTGGGGACAAAACCCATTGGAAGATAAACGAATGCGATTATCAAAGGATGAAACATTCGAATATTTTAATTATACAATGATGCTTGATTTCATTTTTATTTTATTTTTTATTTTTACTTTAGACAAATGACTCACTCCTAATTTATACTTTTCAACCAAACTTGTCCTTCAAGTTTTCCAAAATGGTTTCAAACATGGTATTTGGGAATTGATGAGAAAGTTTTACCCAATCTTACTCTTCAAATATTCGAACACTTCAAATTAGAGGCAAAACGATTTTTAAAGCCTCGAGAAAATCTTTTGTTTCAATTTGCCCTTAATCTCAAAGTGTCATGAATATTTTGTTGGGATTTCAACCTCATTCAAGCCAGAATCCGAATTCAATACTAAATTTATAATTTTGGAGATTCAAAGTCAAATGGTAGTCAAAATTTCATGAAACAAATTGCTGCCCTAAAGCTGTTAATTCATGGGTCCAAGAAAAATGAAATATTGGTGTCCCAAAATTTTCAAAGAAAGAATTAGAAAAGAATGTTGATTTTCTTGTTGAAAAGTCAAGGCTTTTACCATATTCAATCAGTGCAAAACTCTAAAAGAACTAGCAATTGTCTCAGAGAAAATTGCTTCTTTAGCCAAAGCTTCTTCCAAGAAATCAAGATCTAACCAGAACTTATCTCAATCAAACTCCAAAACAGATTATGCCAAAGCAATGAGGATGACTGCTATGTAATAGATATTGATGAGCTGATCACTCAAGAATCTCAAAAGAATTCAAAATGACTATATAGACCCAATTATTTGGATGAAATATCGAAAATTTAGGGTTCATGCTTTAAGTAATACTTTTTTTCAATTATATCTTCCACATCAAAAGCTGTCAATACCGATATTATCATCAATCAAAACAAATAATGACAAAACTTTAATAAAGGAAACTTAATAAATGATATTAGCCAACTTTATTAAAGTCACTTTATAAAGTAAGTACATTATTTCAAAAAGAAAATGCTAACAGTGGATAATTGGTGGATATCGTTGTTCTTTAAGACTATTCAAGATTCTTCAATTCAATTTATGAAAATTTCAAGTCTAGACTTCAAGTATAAAAGTGGATAAATACCCAAGTTTTTTATATGAGTTTTTTTGTGTGCGAAAAAACTTCAAGAAATTTAGTAATTTCTATGCGTGATTTCAAATGATGTGTTGATGTAGAAAAATGAGGAAACACTTCTCTAATCAACTTTACACGAATTATAAAGTGGTAACTTGCTTTAAAGAATTTGCCTTGAGTTAGGAGTAAAAAGTGAGTGCGAACTAAGCGTGCTTTCTTTTTGAGAGTTCGTGTCCCATTGGTGGGAAATGAACCCTTTTCATAGGCAAAGCAATGAGGATTATGCCAAAGCAATGAGGATGACTGCTATGGAATAGATATTGATGAGCTGATCACTCAAGAATCTCAAAAGAATTCAAAATGACTATATAGACCTAATTATTTGGACGAAATATCGAAAATTTAGGGTTCATGCTTTAAGTAATACTTTTTTTCAATTATGTCTTCCACATCAAAAGCTGTCAATACCGATATTATCATCAATCAAAACAAATAATGACAAAACTTTAATAAAGGAAACTTAATAAATGATATTAGTCAACTTTATTAAAGTCACTTTATAAAGCAAGTACATTATTTCAAAAAGAAAATGCTAACAATGGATAGTTGGTGGATATCGTTGTTCTTTAAGACTATTCAAGATTCTTCAATTCAATTCATGAAGATTTCAAGTCCAGACTTCAAGTATAAAAGAGGATAAATACCCAAGATTTTTATATGAGTTTTTTTTGCTTGAGAAAAAACTTCTTCAAGAAATTTAGTAATTTCTAATTTGCTTTACAATTATTTGTAATTCAAATCTTGTAACTTCAAAGATCTCAATAAATATAATATTTCTTCAAAAATCTGTTAGATTGTATTTTCAAGTTCTATTTCCTCTATAACTACCCTGTCCCTTGGGCCATTTTTATATATATAATAAATATGTTTTTTCGCCTTGTAATCAGTTTATCACATTTGCTTCTTCCTTTTTTGGGTCGCTTAATTTAAGCTAAAAAAAGATATGGACATTGCTTCCAAGCACTTCGAGACATTTTCAAGCATTGACAAGAACCTGGATGTAGATTGCTATCGTCTCTGTGAAGCAAAATTTTTTTAACTTCGTTCACGATACGATGCACCTCTTCTTTTCTTCTCTTTGTTCTGGTCTAAGAAGAAATAAAGAGACTAGAGAGTGCTCGTGATGAGGATACCATATTTATTTATTCGTACACAATATCTCTAACACATGACCAATTTTTTTGACTTTGAAAGACGATTATTGTGGAAATTGGGGTTGTGAGATGATAATAAGAATGGGTCACGCATGATTGTACTGGTCAACTTTGGACTGAAGATTGACGATTGACTTAGCTTGATTTGGCAGCTCGTGATGGAGTACTCTCTAATAAATTCGCTCTATCATTATGTCTTATTCCTAAGGGAGTGATCGAGATTAAGACAGATACCCACGAAAACCAAAGGACTGTTCGCTCTTTGGAGACTGGGGTGGGCCTTTCGTACTATTGGAGGGAGAAATGGGTTCTTGTTTTCCAATGTAGGGAATCTTGAGCCGCACTTCTCATTTTTATCAGAAAAATCAGCTAATCGTGAGGAACCCAAGAGCCTCAAAAACTTTTGCAGTTGAGAAACTTCGTGGATTTCTTATACATTAAACCAGCGTATCAATTTTGCTTTGAATAAAAGATAACTCCCTCGATATGACAATTTTGCAAGGACAGCCCTGAGATTTGGTACTCCCATGTCAACTTTGTGCTTGTGTTCAAAGCATTGTCCGAGTTGGTCGCATCAGGTGCAAGTAAAATTCCAGCCCATTCTTTATAGAAGTTCTTTCAGCAAACCACAGCCATATATGGTTGCTTCACTTCAGAAAATCAAATTGAAAAGTATCAACCACATCGAAAATAAGCTTTAACTTGTAACTACTATTACAATGTAGGAGCAAAGACTATCCGGAAGTGAGAAATTAATTTGCCTCTCTTTTTTTTCATTTGGCCAGCGGATCTCATGCGAGCCATACATTTTTTGGAACCACAACTTTTCAACCACATACACCATCTACTTTTATCAAAATCTAATAAAAATCTTATTTTTATCTAAACTAAACATAGGCACAGTATTCTGGAATGTTAAACACGATATAGGAGAGGACGATGTAAAATTAGTAATACGGTCAATATTAAGGGCTTAAGGTTGATCGAGTCAGCCATGCTGTAAAAGTTTTAGATATAGCACGCAAAAATGTCAGGTCATGTCCTGCTTCTCAGGGCCACTGCCCATTCTACAACCTCTATTAAGGTCAGGGCAGGGTCTCGCATAGAAGAGAACCAGAAGTGCGACGTTCAGGTCTATGAAACATACACCACCCTCTTCAACACCAACACGACAGCCAAAAAACAAGGCAATAAGGCAAGCTATATCGCAAAATTAGCATTAAACGACATTTGCACAAGAAAGTGGAAACCAAGATGCAGCTCTATTATGAGAAATCCACGCAGACAAAAAAATTGATTTAATCAGTCAAATATTTTTAGCAGCAGCTTTACATTTATGAGGACAGTTGAGATAATCTGAGCCAAGTCACAGTTAGCAAATAACAGATAGTTACCCAATGCCCAAAAAGATAGCTTCTCCTCTTCTACACATCCTTCATGCAACAATCAATTTTCGGGCGTAACAGTATTGTAGCTCCTGGTATTATAACAAAATACAGAAAGCTATTTAGCATCATTTACAGCACTACTCACTATAAATACAAAGACTACAAGAGAGGGGTTCAGCTAAGCTTAAAAAAAGGTAAAAGTTAACTTCTTGTTTCCAAACATGTTTGGATTTTAATTTTTTCTTTTATGTTAAAAAAAGTTGGTTATTTTGAAAGTAACACTTACTTGACACTTGACAGTAACTTGCTCATTCTGACTAGATCAATAAAAAATTCAAAACTTATTTTCTTATAAGCCAACTTTTTAACCTGAGCCACACATCCTAACTTGAACAATTGAGTTAAGATTATCGTCAAACTTGAAAAATTGAGTTATATACCTTTGCCCAACTTTAAGTCACCTTCACTGCTCCGATAATTTCTCTTCCTATTCTGATTTCGTCATCATACGGTGCAAGGGAGAGTTATAGGGAACTCATCCAATCAATTGTTCTAACACACCAAATGAACTCCATCAAACACGAATGAAGCTCTATTTAACCGAGACTCGCGGACGGATCAAAGATGGATTAAGATGATGCTAATGTCCATTCAGCGCATCTCGGCTGCTTATGCCTGCACCTTGTCCAGTTGGGGCGAATATGCTGCCCTAGCAGCCTCATGATTTAAGACAGGACAGTCTACTGGCAGGGTGCAGGCATGGCCCAAGCCCCTCATCGGGGCCGGGCTAATCCGAAACTAGCATCAGGCTGCTGTTGATAAGACTGAAAAGACATCCAATATAGAAATTAGTAAGAACCAAGGATGAAAAACAACAAAGAACAGTTCATCAGAAGTAGAAAATCACAAGCCTTCGATTGTCCATCTCCATCGCAAGCATTCTTGCAACTCAAAACTAACAATAATGGTCTATCCTAAGCATGGATACAAAACTCAACAATGTATTTCATCCTATGGCTTTCAACTATGAAGCACAGATGCAAACATTCATTTTTTTTGAAAAAGGGAAGAAAGAAAGAAAGTAGCACACCGACACTCGCATTGACCAGATACATTAAAATTATAAATTTATGTATTCTATCTTTATTTTATACTTTTTATTTTCCATAAATTAATACATTTTTAGCTCCGATTCTGAATTTTGCAGGTGAAATCTTCATATTTGTAATTAAATAACTTCAAATTGTACATTATATTACTAATGCTAATCAAATGAAAATACTTTCTATCCAAAAGTGCATATAGTAGTAGATATAAATGATTTTGACACGAAGTACATTTTTTTCTCACATCATTTGACTTTCTTAAACAAACTATTTAAAATTAAATTTGCAGTAATTAAGTATTCCAAAACTTACAAAACAGGGTTTTTTTTGTCCTTGCCGTGCCAATGTTGGTCAGAAATTAAAAATTTAAGAAACTCATAACATACTTGAAGTCCAATTGACAAAGCGTTGCAAGTATTCCAAACTAGGCATCAAAAACATTGCTTCAAGGATCTATGCTTCAAGGAGTTGGGTTGGAGTGCGGAGGGGTAAATATGGTAAAAGGGAAACCAATTGGCCAGTCACAATCAATAGGAGCATAAAAATAGATAAGACCGTCACATTCATCATACCTGTGGAAAAGGCTGGTGAATTCCTTCATGGGGATGGATAAGTGGCATTCCAGAGTGGTGACTAGGATACTGAGCAGAGTGCAAGTAGAGAGCAGAGTTGGTGTGTGCACCGACGTGACTAGGACTAAATGGAGTCATCATTGTCTCTGGTGGACCATACCCAATACCAGCAGGAGTTGACGGTGCAATCCATGTCCCAGGTAGATGTTGGGGAATGGGACGAGGTTGGTTTTCAGTAGAAATTGGAGGTCTATGACTTGATCCAAGCTGTGGAAATTCAGTGTTATAATTCAAAGCAGGTGCATACATAGGTTGAATGGCATATGGAGCGCCATTATATCCAAAACCAGGATCAAATCTTTGCNGAAAAGTTCATTAGAGATCCTACTAGAGATCAGATGGAGTTCCAACAGCTGCCTACTTCTTACTTGAGGTTGGCTGCACATCGTGTAGCCCAGCACTATTCACTGCAGTCTATGGTTTTATCGGATAATTCGCCTGATGGCTCTGGTTCCCGAATTATTATACGCAAAACGGATAATATTCGCCTTCCTTCTATACGTCTTGCTGAAATTCCTGTTAAGCTACCAACGGATGATGGTGTTGTTAAGGTTGCAATCAAGCAAAGGCCACAGAAAGGGTCGCAAACTTTAAGTTCTAAATCACATTCTTCAAAATCCAGTGGCTCTAAAAGCGTTGAGGAAAGAAAGGAGGAATATAATAGGGCTCGAGCACGCATATTTAGTTCCAATAGTTCTAGTGGGAATTCCAGTTGGAAACCAGAAAATGAACCAAGGTTGAAAGACAGTTTCCAGCAAGGTTCGTCCAGGATTTCAAACAATGAAGAGAGATATTTTCCAGGAGGTGCGCCTGATCCTATTCGTAGAAGTTTGTCTGATTGTTCTACAGTTAGCTGTAGATCACCTGTCAGCAGGACAGAGGAGCCAGTTGGTAGGTTCAAAATTAATAATAGGGTGGCTATTTTTCGGGACCGTGAAGTTGATCGTGCGGATCCTGACTATGACAGGAGCTATGACAGGTGTATACTCTCTCTCTCTCTCCCTCGAACTGACACAGCTAAGTCACAAATATTCTACGTATCAGTTTGGATTTCTTTCTTTCTTTTTGAGCACGACTGAACCATATTTTCTTGAATATATGAAGCTTAGCTATCAATATGTGACTGTCTTAAGCAGTCTTTCCATTTTTTTGAGTCTATACACAACTTTTGATGGTTTTGATTTACTCGGTTGCACACTTACATTCGGTGGTTTAATTTATTGATTAAATATGAAACGTCATAATATATATATATATATATATATATATTATGACGTTTCATATTTAATCAATAAATTAAACCACCGAATGTAAGTGTGCAACCGAGTAAATCAAAACCATCAAAAGTTGTGTATAGACTCAAAAAAATGGAAAGACTGCTTAAGACAGTCACATATTGATAGCTAAGCTTCATATATTCAAGAAAATATGGTTCAGTCGTGCTCAAAAAGAAAGAAAGAAATCCAAACTGATACGTAGAATATTTGTGACTTAGCTGTGTCAGTTCGAGGGAGAGAGAGAGAGAGTATACACCTGTCATAGCTCCTGTCATAGTCAGGATCCGCACGATCAACTTCACGGTCCCGAAAAATAGCCACCCTATTATTAATTTTGAACCTACCAACTGGCTCCTCTGTCCTGCTGACAGGTGATCTACAGCTAACTGTAGAACAATCAGACAAACTTCTACGAATAGGATCAGGCGCACCTCCTGGAAAATATCTCTCTTCATTGTTTGAAATCCTGGACGAACCTTGCTGGAAACTGTCTTTCAACCTTGGTTCATTTTCTGGTTTCCAACTGGAATTCCCACTAGAACTATTGGAACTAAATATGCGTGCTCGAGCCCTATTATATTCCTCCTTTCTTTCCTCAACGCTTTTAGAGCCACTGGATTTTGAAGAATGTGATTTAGAACTTAAAGTTTGCGACCCTTTCTGTGGCCTTTGCTTGATTGCAACCTTAACAACACCATCATCCGTTGGTAGCTTAACAGGAATTTCAGCAAGACGTATAGAAGGAAGGCGAATATTATCCGTTTTGCGTATAATAATTCGGGAACCAGAGCCATCAGGCGAATTATCCGATAAAACCATAGACTGCAGTGAATAGTGCTGGGCTACACGATGTGCAGCCAACCTCAAGTAAGAAGTAGGCAGCTGTTGGAACTCCATCTGATCTCTAGTAGGATCTCTAATGAACTTTTCGACATCCTGCTCCATTCGTAAAACTGCAAATGGAACATGGAAAACCATTATCCCCTAGAAAGGAAACGCCAAAAAATGAGGAAAAAACTAGAAGCAGATGAACAATATCTTCCCCAGTTTTCAAGGATGTATAGAAGTAAAAATAATATAATGGCAATTTGTTCAATAAGAAACATTCTTTTATGTATTAAACAAGAGTAAGCGGTATGCTATAATACAATAAAGAGAAAAATAATCAAGAATACAACTCTGTCTGCCCAAGTACAGTAAAAGAAAAAGGGTACACTTGCACTCCTAAACAATAGAAACTCATAAGGATGCTAGAAGTATTCCCCGGTCGTGTAAATCAACTACTTGCTCTTTTCCTCAAAAAATACTGCAATTTATTTCTGTCCAAATTCCCCAAATGATAATTGAAACAACTACTTTCTATATAACCAAACCCATCAGATACTGATAACCTTCACTAATTTACTTTTTTCAAAGATATCCTCGAGGACCACAGCACAAGCATACAATTACTTCAATCATCCTAACCGACATAAAACAAGACCTACTAGAACCTCACAATACCTATCCGGCTATCCGTTGCTATATGGTATTTATATCATTATCATACATAGCTATGCATTTTGGCTCTTCAATATTCTATAATAAAGACATTTTCTATAAATCAAATAAACAGTTCATTTGTTTCTTATGAGAAGGGATTTTCCTACTCTTGCATTTGATGTAATTAAAAGGTCAAAAGATATTAGCAGCGAGTATTACTAGATATAAAGACTTCACCTCTAAAACACCCATATAGATGCTTATATTAGCAGTTCACCCTAAAACTTCATTTTCACCAAATTGTGTATAAACAAACCATGTTTACTAATAAAGCCATTTTACATGTATACTCGACAAAATCACGCTGACTTAGATTAGTAATAAGCATATAAATTACAACTTCCAAGTAAGAAACAAATTCAAAACACAACACAACTTTGAGAACCAGAAAGCAAGGACTCTGAATCCCAAACTACAGAAAAAAAGTCGAAAGAAAACTCACCAGAGAGCCGTTCACGAGGATTCTGCAGGGCCTCTCTCAGAAACTGATCCACCGAATTCACCAAATCCTCCGATACACCGATCGAAGGCGAAATATCAGCATTCTCAGACCGATTACTACCCAAAGAAGTAGAAGAAACGGCATCATTTTTGGAAGAAGACAGCATGAGGCGGCGCATGCTTGCGTCGACATCAGCGACCTCCCAAGACTCCGGCGGGGCCCCGAAATCTTCGGATGTGGACACGGAGCCCTCCATATGCTTCAAAATCTTGAATTTTTTTCCTTAATTATTACGTTACAAGTGCACAGAGTCTGATTTATGAGAATAATAAATCATCAAATCCAGCTGAAATTCGAAGCCCCATACATCTCTGATTCGAAAAACCTGCAAAGTTCCATAAGAAATATTCTGTAAGAGAAAAGATTTGGGTTTCTTTAAAGAGGAGGAGGAGAAGAAGAGGAGATAGGGTTTGAGTTGACGATTGTTTATGCCTCGACATCCTTCTAACTTTTGCTTCGGGGCTGTGGTCTTGCGCGTGGTACGTGTCGGCACGCGATGTTTGATGTAAGATTTTTGTCCCAAGCTATTGTATCAGTAACAAGTTGGTTTTCAATGTTTAAAAGTGAGCAAATCGATCCCCACTCTTCTTTGTTATAATTGCATAATTTTTCAAATCTTTATAAATCCTTCAAGTTGTACTTTTTTGTTTTAAAATGAAATGAGACAATTTTACGAAATATATCATGTAAATAAAATATAATTACACTTTACATATCTTGCATATTTGTTTCAATTGGTATATTTATATAAAATGTAATTACACGTCACATATCGTGCATATTTGTTTCAACTAAAAAGTTATATTTTTAAGTCAAAATTAATAATTAATTTTAATCGTTTTCATAGAATCTACAATTTATTGACAATACATTTCATCAACTTTTATTAAAATTGATTATATTTTTATTTTTATTTGAACTAAACAAAGTCATCGTATTTTACATTTAACATATTACATTTTACATAATGGTTACGGATTACACTTTTTGCTTAAAAATTTACAAATATGACATTGTAAATAGTTAAAATGACAAAAATAAGTGTGCATTTAATTGTCAATATTTTTCATGAAAAATGTGTTTTTTCTACCCAAATTCTTACTATTATGCTGTTTGATTGATATTTTTTCCATGAAATTTTTTTTCTACTTTTGATCACGTAAATATATTTTCCTCAAAATCAAGGAAAAAATTTCTTTTGGGTGTGTATAATTTTATTTTTCAGGAAATTCACTCTCTTTTTTTCTCTCTTATTCATCCTCTTCTCTCATCTACCCATCAATAAAAAATAAAGAAGTATAATATTTTCAAAGTTGAAAAATTAAATCAATCAAACACGTTTAATTAATAATTTTCATACAAATAAGTTATAAGTAATTGAATTGCTTATAATTTATTTTAATTCTTGTAAATTCTATGCTCGCAATCAAACGCATCCTAAACGAAATAACAAATCACACCGTATATATTACATTATATAATGCTCTACTTATTATTTTCTAATTATTGATTTTTCCTTCAATATTTTTCTATAGATAATTTTTTTTGTATACGTAAAATTATTATCTTCTTTTTCTGCACTTAACATCAAATAAATAAAAATTATTTTTAATTGGTTAATAAAATATTGAGAAATTTAGAAAATACTTCATTTGACTTTTTATATTGTAAAAACAAATAAAAAATCTTAGTTTCTATATTCTAAATAAAAATAATAATAATAATAATTGGTTATTGAATAATAGTTAAAAACTAATAAACTAAATGTTTATATTAGTTTTTTTATTTATTAGCTAATTCATTTTAGTTGGCATATATTTTTAACTTAGAAAATTGCTAATAATGTATGCGTAATTTTATTGATATTTATTACGGATGAATTTTTTTTCCACGATAAAGCCTCATAAAAGAGAATAATCTATAAATATAAATAATAATAATGCACGCATAATATCATGAGTAATGCATAAAAGAATTATTCCTTTTAAATTAATTAAAATTTTCTCATAATTCTAATAATATTTTTAATACTTTAATGAGTATTATTAAAGAATTTCATTGTGATAATAAAATTCGTAGTTTTATATTTAATGAAACATCGTTTAATAAAACAACAATTGATCAATTAGTTTTGGGTTATTAATCGATTTTGGTGGTATTCTTTTTCGTGTACGTTGTGTTTGTAAAATTTTTGTGGTATTCTTATTACTACGTTTTACTACTCAAGAAACGCACACGACCAAGAAAATAATTTACAAGATTATGATTGAGCAATTGCATTTAAAGTGAGAAGATTTTTGAAATTTTTTTTACGCCACTAATGAAATGTCGACGACTATTATCTTACTGGACCTAAAGTTCTTGCTCACCTTTTTTTTTTATCACATTTCAATAAAATTCAAAAAGTATGGAATGTATCCCCTTTTATTGGTATATTTGTTGCAATTGAAATTAAAAAATATTGGGAAGATTTAACTACGTTATTTCATTTAGTTTATTTAATTGATCGTAAGTATAATTTCAAATGCGTTAAATTTTGATACTCTAATAACATATTATAATATAGAAGCTATTTATGTGAAAATATGCATTTTAACATTAAAAAGCAAATATTGAAATCAATAAATCCAGATTAAGTTTTTATCATAAATCCCGACACAAAAATTTAGCCCATTATATATATATGATAAAAAGAGAGGGGATTCATGCAATACATCACTAGCTAGATCTTTTTGTTGGTACATCTTTTCATTACTTTTGATTGCCCGGGTATGCTCGGTGTATTTGTTTTTGCACTTGACCATTGATTGATCGGGTATGCCCGAAGTACTTGTATTTTCTTCACATGTTTTCTGATTTTTCGGGATTGCCCGAAGTATTTATATTTTGTTCCTCTTATGTGATTTGCCCGGGAATGTCCGGTGTATTTGTATAGTTTTTGATCAATATATTCATATTTATCGATAAAAAAAAAAAGTAACAGAGTAAATATAAAATGAAAGATAAAACTCTTTTTTGGTTTGATTCTTGAAGTAATAGCATGGACGCGCACTGCGAGACCATCTTGGTCTCAGTAAATCAAGAGAGGCCTCACACGCGGGCTTTCTTCCATTTTTATGTTCAGCTTAGTCCTTCATATAATTGCATATCATGTCCTTCAATTTTGATCTTGTATAATTTGGTCCTCAAAATTTGATTTCATTTCATTCATGCCCTTAAAAATTGCAACCTTGGTCCTTGAAGTTTCTGACTTGTTCACTTTGATCCCTAAATTCATGATTTTGCACAATTTCGATCATTTTTCTCTTCCTTTTTCTTTGTTCTATTTCAATTTTGACTTACAAAAATAATAAATAAACAATTGTGAATATAAAATCGCTCAATTTAATCACTAAATAACTTATTTGACGATTAAGGACTTGTTTATCTCCCATTTTGGAAGAAGAAATAGAGTTTTGATAAGTATTTTTTGGAGAATGTGCGGTTGAAAAGTAAAGTAATTTTATTGATTTGCGTGTAGAATATTTTATCGAGTGAATATGCCATGAAAATTATTTATTGTAGCAAATAATGTTTGATTAAATAGATGACAAACATGGGCTAAATAAGTGTGCAAAAATGTAATCATCAACCTCTATCAAGTTCACAGATGTTCACTTTACATGAGCGAGGGTAAATGGAATAAAGAGTAGGCTACGAGTTCAGGCATATTTTGTATACACGGCAACTCAATGGAATAAAGAATAGAAGCTAACGAGTTCAGGCATATTTTGTATACACGGCAACTCAATGGTTCACCGACTCGGATGACCTTCTTTTTGGGTCAGGACAGAATTCAAAACTGCCCTATGCTTTCTTTCTTCAAAATTAACCGGTAATTAGAACCCTGACTTCATACTCTGTCAAGAAATCCGGACCAAATCTCCTGAATCCTCATAGTTATCCATATAATGATATTGTTTGTACAAAATTTCCCTTTTTCTTACTGACTATTTTTTCTTCAACTTCCTGTAACTGTGGAACTGACCAACTGTGGAAAATTTCTTGATCTTCTACTTTAGTATTGTTAATCTGTCAAGAAAGATGGGTGTGGGTATATCTGTGCTTATAGGCTTAAAGGCAGCAACTTTATTCACGGTTTTTACTTATCTAAGAAATCTTGGTTTCACGTTGCCAGCAATTCCAGTTTTGTATGCATCTTTGGTGTCTTTCTTGGTTGCAATAGCTGCACATCCATCCATTAATCTGCCAATACTTTTGGGGAAAGGTACAGATGGGAGATTTCCCATTTGGTCACTAATTATGTTCAGTCCATATCTATATTTCGTGAGACTATTTTCAGCATTGAGAAGGTTGATAAGTGGGGAGGCTCCGTATAGTGAGATTTCAAAAGGATTATATGTTGGAGGGTGGCCTTGTTCGCTCGATAAATTGCCACCTGGTAATCCAGCCATTATCGACTGCACTTGTGAGTTTCCAAGGAAAATGGAGCTTTCGGGACATGCTTATTTTTGCATTCCTACATGGGACACACGATCACCTCAGCCGGCTGAGATTGAGTCTGCTGTGAAGTGGGCTTGTAGAAAGAGAGCTCAGAAGATACCAGTATTCGTCCACTGTGCACATGGTATGGTGTGATCTCTTCAATCCGATGATAATCGTTCTTGTATAGTCAGTGATCCAAATATGGACTAGCCATAAATATTAGTTGTTTTTATGTTTGTTTCAGCTGTACTGTGGTTAATTAGCTGTATCATTCACGAGCATCAATCCTGATATACTTAATGGGATTGTGTATTTTTTACCAAAAGGGTTGATACTTAGACACTTGTGGAACGGTACATTTTTTAAATTGGAATGAAATCGTAAATGCCTTTCTCCAATACATATATAACCGTGTACATGAGGCACCCAAGATTTGGAACACAAGAAACTCAAAGGCATATTTTTCTAAAAACAGTCCATATCGTCCAAATCAAGTCAGGAGTGACATTTTCTCCAGTTGTCTTTTAGAGCCAGCAGTTGCTAGAAAAATGTCATTCCCTGGTGAAACATTAAAATGCTACCTCTTGAGCCAAAGTATATACCAAAGCAACAATTTTTTTCCACTTTGAAACCTCTTTATTCTCTATGGAGTGACAATTTCTTTTATCGATGACATTTATGTCTACTTAGTGCTTGTTTGGGAAGTGATTATAATTTAATCGCTTCTGATCGAACATACATTTTGTCCACACATTACTTAGGACTCACAACTACTATTTACTTATTATCCACACAGTTGGACCCTCAGCCTTTAATCACTTATTATTTACTAACAAAACATGCACTTAGTTAGCGTGCTTAGTTCTTATCCCCTCTCTTCTCTATGCTGCACTATTATATTGGAAAATTGAGTTCAGATTTCTGATTTTTACTGTCAAAGATAGAATCTCTTTTCCATGGATCGCTTAAATATACTTGTCATATTGCTCCAGAGGGCTTGCGAATGTTTTTAGTTTTGAACTGTGTTACTTTGCTGTTGTTAAGGGGTAACGATGGTTAAATATTTACCTGTTTTCCCGTAGTGTTTTTAGTTTATGGAATGTATCATGTTCCATTGGAATCCCTGCCAAAGTGCATAAATATTTACCTGTTTTCCCGTAGTGTATATTGCTTTTGCTCAGGGCTGACACTTCAGAATGGAATTCCTTTAAATGGAAAACTTCTATGACTCTTCACTGCAAAAGATCGGCAAAGCTTAATCATTTTTTTAGTTTTAAGTATTAATGTCTAAAACTGTAGCTTAGGTTGTGTTTGGATTTGTTTTCGGTTTTTGACTATTTAATTAATTATGTTTTAGGAAATTGAAATTTTTTCTCTGAGATAGTTATAATTGTTCAAAGGAAAAGCCATTATCAAGTGAAGATCTTCATAAATTGATTCAATAACTGATTTCTTCAAATTCAATATTTTTAGCTTAAACAATAAAAAGACAGTTAATATAATATAAGTAGCTTTTACCCTTTTGGGAGTAACTTCTCTAGCTTGGCTTCGTAGTTCGTTTACTGCTAGCTAGAATTTAAATCTGTATATTGAGTTTCTTCGAAAAGCTTTGTAGACTGTGTCCCTGTCCCACTCCTTTCCTTCCTCGCCTTCTTCATACCAAACAAAGCTTAATGTGGCTTCATCCACGAACTTAACTAGTACTTCTTACTTTTATTCTGTATTTCTCTGTAATTAGTTTGCACAAACTGCTCTGCATCTGAATTTCGATGCAACATACTTAAAAACATTTTCTTGATTCTAATTTCCCATGTCTGCTGGAGTTAAAACCTTCTTGTCATTTGTTTTACATTCTCAGGTCATGGCCGAAGTGTTGCAGTGATGTGTGCACTGCTGGTAGCTCTTGGCCTGGCAGAAGATTGGAAAAATGCTGAAAAGTTAATCCGAGAAAGAAGGCCTTATATTCAAATGAATGCTAGTCATCGTAAAGCCTTGGAAGAATGGTCGAAACACCGGTTATCTTCTCCCTCCAAAAACCAAGAAGTTGGTGTAAGTTCTATAATTTTTTCGTGATCTCTGGCTGCTGTCAACAAATATTGTTGGAAGACTCGATGTGTTTAGACTATCAATTTTTATTCGAAAATATATTTTTCCTCGTATTTTTAAATATTCAATGTATAATTCTACTTATAACGCGTCTATTGGCTAAAGAATATGCTGGATGAGGATTTCATAGTTGTTACATAAATGAATCATCTAGAGTAAATGGATAAATATGAAGAAACATGGTAACAATGTAAAGAAAACTAATTTATTTAGGAATGAGGTTGATGCTCAGGTTTTGTCAAGAGTGTACTACTATTAATTTATACTTCTATTAGCAGGTAAATTTAAGTTTTCAATAAATTCTTCTAGTTTGTAGATATCTCGATATATGAGTTCAGAATAGTAGCTATGAAATCTACTTCGACTTTTTCATCACACTATCAATACATTCACGATGTTCTATACATAATTATATTTACATCGCGTGCATGGACGGATCCACATGGGGTCTTGTGATCCCACAATTTTTTTTATTTTTTATAACTAGAATTTTCACTTTTTGATCCCAGAATTTTCAGAATTGATTCCACAGTTCATGACGTCTGGCTTCGTCCTTGATCGCGTGCAATGTGCATGTATATTGGTGTCATGCAACTGATTTTGTTGATAACATGTAATATTCGAGAGTTTAATATTGTGTTAGTTTATTTGCTTTATTATCACAATAAGGTTAAGTTGCACGTTGAAGTGATTTTGGAACTCAAATAATTTAGTTTGTGTTTGGTCAAGCATAAATTTTTTTACTTGTAAGTAATACTTTTTAAGTATAAAAAATCCGTTGGTTAATGTTAGAAATTACCAAGTTATTTAGAAAGTAACTTTTATCTTGTAATCAAAATAAGAACTTTTATTTTATAAATAGTAAAAAAAATTACATATTTAGAAATAGAATGGAAAATTACGTATTTACACTAGTCTTAAAACAGAAATTGAATTTTATATTATCATTTAATATTATATTTCGATCGAGTTACACAAACCTAATATAAATCGTAAATCACAATGCATATTTTTTTTGGGAATTTCACCATCTCTAGATTCTCTCTATCACTGGTGCCACGTTTGAGAAGAAACCCTACACAAATTTCATTATGGGGAAATTAGAATTGATTTTTTGCACATTAATTTGTGGATGATTACGCAACAAAGGTTTATTGATCTTTCTTTCTATTTTTTTTTAAAGGAAAAGATTATTAATTTCTAACAAATCACAATTGTAAATACACCAATTTTTACCTTTTCCCTTCAATAGTTAATAAACAATAATCTCTCTATTTTCATAATTCTTGCACATATATATTATTCCTGAAATCACTGATTTTTCATCACACTATTAATACAAAATATATCATGAGTCCGTTTGATAGAGATTGAAATCAGATTAAAATTGAAAAACTAACCGTTATTGTTGACTTTTATTAGACGATTGAGATTCAATAACGACTATATTTTCAATTTTAATTGACTTTTAATCTCTACCAAATGGGCCCCATGTGCGGTTCACGTGCCATTTTGATGCTACTTAATGCACAATTACGTGCAAGTTTGGTGCTATTAGATACACCATTACGTATACATCTCATGTATTTTATGTCTCGTGCAGTTCATGTGCAATTTTGGTGCGATTTTGTTGCAGTGCAGCTGATTTTGTGTGTGTGTCTGCTGTTCATCGGATTTTGCTGCCAACATGTGATCTTTTCGAGTTTTATGTTGTGTTTGGCTTATTTGCTTTATTATCATAACGAGGTTAAGTTCATGCTGAAATGAGCTTTGGAAAACAGATAATTTAGCACATATTTTGCCAAGCTAAAAAACTACTTATAAGTAATAATTAAATGTAAAAATAAATAATCTTTTGTTGGTTAATGTTAGATATAGATATTAATGAATGTTGGTATTATGTTGAAGTCTAGATGGTTAGAACTTAGAAGAGTATATTGTTCTCATTGTAATTCACATTGAAATCGTAGTTACGATGAAATACATACTCAAGTTTTGACTTTCTCAATTCTATTATCTTTTTCTCTTACTCTCTTTTTATTTTATAACACGTAATCGGCACAATGTTCTAATTTTTTTTCTGGATCATAGTACAAATCAAACAAGCTTATTATTGGTGCTTCTGTATTCCAAAAATAAAAAGAATTTCCAACTTTGATGAGATGTGGATACAAAGAAGGAAAGCAATGTAACCGCAAATCCGATGATCAAATTGTTGGAAATTGAAAACATAATCGATTGCTAGACTTCGCCATCTGCATATGTCATATAAATGAGTTACTTCATACCAATATTTCAGATGAATATTGTATTATCGCCTTTTGAGAGTATCATTTACAATCAATGTTCCACAAGGATAACTATGTAAATATTATAATGTTGTCCATGAAGAAGCAAATATTTATATGTTATTTTGTTTTAAAGAAGCAAAAAGGGCGCACAATTTTCTAGTTGATAAAAACATACGATATTATTAACTTTTTTGTCGATTAACACGCAAATAAAGGTTAAGGCGACGAAAACTTTTTGGGTCCATGCTTTAGAACTCATTTTTTAACCACACTTTCTTTCCATAATATAATTTTACGCGTAAGCTCAAAGCTTTTCCGTTTTAACCATGAAATCTTTTAAAAAATCAGTTTCTATAAAAACAAAAACTGAAGCTCGAATAGGACCTTAATAATAATGTAGTTGGCCATAGAAGACCCAGACTTCAGTAAATAAAATGAGGTTGGCTAAGAAGAAGAGGTGAGAGAATTCAATTCAGTTTTTACAAACAGGAGAAAAATGGTACATGGTCTTGTTGTCAAAAACCTTCCCCAATTAGCGTTCTGCTAGTAAGGGACCATCTCAACCTCCTGATTAAGAAAAAATTAGCAAACTACATAATATTTTACAATAATTTAGCCACCGATGACTTTTCTACTTTCAATTCTTTCTGTTATTGAGGAGAGCTTCACAATAAAAAATCTTCAGATTAAGAAAAACTTGGAAACTAACTTATAAGTAACATTTTATTCCCTTCCATGATAATCTCAAAAGATCCAATAGGAAAGCCCAAAAGATTTGACATGAATAGTCCCTTCATTCACAGAGGAGTTTCTAAGTTTATATGAGAAATTTCTGCTCTGCTGTACATGAAATCAAATATTCAATAGTCTTGACCAATGAAACATGAACATAAACTAGGAAAACCCCACGAAACAGGCAACCCCACATAAAAAACTCAAATCCTAAATCTGAGAAGCAATAGCTCATAAATGACATGTTTGGCTAAGCTTAAAACTAAGTAAAAGTGACTTGTAAATAACTTTCTGTTCATAGTACTGAGTCTGGTCCAATAGTGCTAAACAAACAGGCAAGAGTGGAGGAAAGCCAAAAAAAGGCCAATAAAGGTATGACAAATGAACCCAACTTGCAACTTTAATAGTGATATGAGATTGGGATGTGGCACTATTACCTTTACATTATGATCACATCTTGCTATATCATCTTCGATGTACTCTACACATGTTTACCAATGAAAGAACTCCTGCTGCTAACTATTGTCCCAGGAAATCTGAAATGCCACCAAATAGAAATGTTATGCTTCAATTGGACGTCTCTTGGCAAAACGCCTTCGTCAAACATTAATATACATAGAAAGCTAGTGGGATTCATATGCTTGAAACAATTCTAGATTATTTAACAGAGCACTATTGAAACTTTTCATACTTCTCACAAGGAAACATTGTCTCGAAGACATAAATAAAAAAGATTTTCTGAACAGTTTTCTGAAGAGGAGTGTACAAAAGAATCACATAATTACAACTGCCATTTTGGCCAAGACATCTTAAGCTAATGCCAACCCCTCAATAACCAGAAAAAAGAATGAAAAATGTCATTCTTCAGGAAACAGTTAAATATTCCACAACCTGTACAACTTGCTATCAATGATCAAACATAATAGATGACAGGTCATCCATAGGTATCTCGAGGCCTATGGAATCATGGTCTTGTAACCCGTCCTCATCAAAATTGAACAAAGAACTGAAATCATGCGTTACACCATTATCAGAATCTACTCCTAGTTCCATAGAATTTATATCATTCAGTGGCAAATTTGGGAAGTCCATTGATTTCTTCGTCTCCTTTGATGAATCCGGAGGGCCATTATCAGAAGATATTAATCTAACATCTCTTTTATTGACAAATCCATTTCCTGATGTGGAAAGCTGAGCAGTCTTCTGCTTCGGCTTTGATTTCATTTTACGTTCACCCTTAGAGCCGCCCATTGATGAGCGCCCATTTTTTGAAGCTGGATTTCTGATTGAAGTTTCTCCATCTCTGTCTCTCTCACTTCTCTTTCCCTTTGCATCACCCGAAATGCCTTGAGTAGATGTTGATCTAAAAACTGCACCACCAACATCATCAAGCAATACTTCCTTTTTCTTTCCTCTGTTGGATATTGGTCCATTTTTCGCAAAATCGTGATCAGATTGGTGTCCTGAAGTCTCAGACAAATCTACCGAACTCCCATTGGTAAAACCAGGTAAGGAGCCTGTTTAACAGCAACATATTGATTAAATAGCCTAGCAGGCTGAAAACCATCATATTGATACTTCAAAGCATTTAAGAGCAAGAAAATAAATTTAAACAAACAAAATTGGTTTTTAAATTCTTCAAGAAAAACTAGAAATATCACGACTGAAGACAAATTCAGAATAGCCAATGGGAATGTTATAACTTCCAAGGCATTGTCCCCAAAAAATAAAATAAATAAATCTTCGGAAGAACAACTTGATCTATCCTCTTGCTGACTGAAAGCCGCAACATTGAAGATTTAAGAGCAAGTAAATAAATTAAAACGAAATAGATTCCTTTTTAAATGTTTCAAGCAAAACTAGAAACATCATGACAGAAGACAAACTCAGAGAAAAGCCAATGCAAAAGTAATAACTTTTAAGGCATTGTTGAAAAGATGAAACTTGGAGAGGGCAACTTGATGTATCCTCTGGGGTGACTGGAATTTACTGGATGCAAGTGCTCACCATTAGCAACTTCCAGATTAGCATCAAGGAGCAGCTCCGGTTCGCTGGCTCGGGGAGGTGCAGCATAAACAATATCCCGGAGTGCAGGCTCAGCAAAGCAACTTGCTCCTGAATCTTCAAATTTCTGACATCTGGAAAGTGTCCTCTTGGCAAATGCCAATGCAGATTGTTTCGATACTTTGGCAATCCCACGTCCCCGAGTTGCCTGTACAAAAAATTAGAGAGGTAATTTATTGTTAGACTCTGAATATAGCTTTGAAATTGAAAATAATAAGAGAAGAACTTTAGCAGTAGGTTTAACTGACAGTTTCCTATAAAAAAAAGTTCATACTACGCAAGTATAGAATTCACATTCCTTAAAGTTCACTCAATAAAATGGCAAACAACATTAATTGATTATGACTATCACTAGACTTGAGGTTGGTCTGTTCCAGGGCTCTCTTCCGAACAGACCCTACGGATGTGATCATGTTAAGAAACGAAATAACAGGGTACCCTAACAGATTATAGATTATGGTCTATTGGATTTTATTTTTTTTACATGTTATTGATATTAACAGCCAACCAAGAAATTTAAATTTTCTGTTGAATTATAAAGGACTTATGAATCGTTCCCCTTGAGCTCTCTCAAAAGATATAATGCCAGTTGCTATGTATTTGAAAGCCAGTGAGCTTCATCATTGATCAACAGATCAAGCAAAACATGTAAATTTTCCACATATATTATTGAATTATAAAAGCAGGAAACATTTTTTCCCAAAACGTTTCCCACAATAGACATTTCACTTAGCGTATGACCACTCTAATTGCTGATCAAGCACTTCTCACCCAAAAAACTACAAATTGAGAAATCAACTAGGCAAAAATGAAAATTAGGTTTAATCAAGTCCATTCAAACAGAATCAGCAAAGTTTTGTTCAGGATTTTATCTTTTACAAACATGGAACGAGCACGGGCTTTCTTTTTCTGCCAAGGGACTTGCTATCTGTCATCTCACATTAATGGCTCCCTTCCTGGATTAATCTAGGCCAGGCCACATATAGATCTGATCGAGTTATAACATCCCTCATTTTGGTTTCAAGTTCAAATTTCATGTCTGATTTACACTGGAATTTCAAGTAACCAACCAGACCACAACGATTATGATCTGGGAGTACTAGACATCCAGCAGGTTTGATTTGACCATTATACTGAAGTAAAGCAATAGTATCCATATACTCCAATTCACTCTTACAAATTATCTTCATCATTGGTTTTATCACACATAAAATCAGCTTCCATTTCAAAGTTACTTTTTCCATAAAGACGGTGATCAAGGTTGACAAAATACATATGATACAGCCAGACAGCTCTTAAGGATCAATGGAAGAATGAAGCAAAACAATAACTACTCACCAAAAGTTTTTGGTATGCCAACTCAACAAGTTTATCCATAGCAACCTGCTCAGGATTCCTGCGTAATACCACCTTAATTATCATCGCGTGATTTGAACAAATATTTTGCAATTATTGTGATAATATTAAGCTCAAATGCTCATAAACAAAATCAAAATGGAAAGCATGTTACCGTTTTTCTGCATCATTTTCTTCTTGAATAGCCTTGTACACTTTATCCAGGCACATTTTCTTCTTTCCAATCTAAACGCTCAAGCATAAAAAAGAAAACAGCCTACACTCAATAACACATACAGGTGCATATTACAGCAGAACGGTAACCAGTAAGGCTTTAGAAAAATGTTTTCTCATGAGAAGAAAATGTGCCTCATGTGCATAGTTTAATAATATGGGTAAAAAGACAGATAAAATGGAAATCATACATGCTGAATGACCTTTTGATGAAGTCCTCTCTCTAGCTGCACAATTTCCTGGTTGATTACTTCATCTTCTTTATCATCCAAGGAAGGCTGTATTAAGGCATCCCGATGAGAAAAAGACACAAAAATGAATAGAATGAAGGATTCCATAAACAATGATTAGATATGTAAAAGTCGTCTATAATTTATAAAATTCCAAGGAAAAACTAATAAAACAGGAGTGCAAATTTATGAAAAAAAAACTCGTCCTTAAAAATGAAAAATCAGTTATATCTTAAGTCTCTTACAAAATTCAAGCATACCATGGTTTCAAGATACAGGCCAACACTCTGCAGCTCCAGTACGAGTTTGTCTTCAAGACACATCTCATCATATTGGCAATCAGAGGAAGAAATGCCATTACTTTTTGTCTGAGAACTTCGTGGAGCATGATCACACCTTGAAAGTCTAGCCAACACTTCAACCTGTGAATGCTCATATCCGCCCTCACCATGTAGCAGTTCAGAGTTGCACGGATGTACTCTAGCATTGCGGACTCTGTTGTTGTCAGTATTTTCGTTGCAAGAGAAAAACTGATTTGGGTTGCCATTTTTCTGAGTTTGGATGCCAACAATTGGCTCAGAGAAGTTCTGTAGAGACCTACTTTTACTTTCAGAATCAATAATGAAGCATACATCATCCGATGGACTCCTTGATCTTCCAAATCCATTTTCTTTGCATCCTTCAATTTCATCTTCCACAATTAAAGCTGATAGAACCCTTTGATAAAGTGGAGTACATCCTTCTGTATCTAGGCTTCCAATCAGAGAGGAATCCTGCAGTTGCTGGGCAAATTCCTCGGAAGAGTCTTTTCGCCTGATTTGATTTTTTTTGTGTCCATTCCTCTCACCAGAGAACGAATTAAAGGCAGAAATTTCTTCATGCCCATGATCACCCTAAAAAAGAGATTCTTCAATTTCAGATAAAGCAGGTTTTTATAAATGATGTGTAGATGCAAAACAACTTGTTCCCTACAAGTGTGCGAAGTTCCAGTGGCTGCAAGAGCCACAAGAAGCGATTGGGCCTGAAGTATTTACAACAAAATAAAATAGTAGGTAGGTTGAGGAGGAGGAGAAAACACAAACCATTTTCCGTAGAATATCATTTCCAGGGCCAAATATCTGATTCAAGCTTCCAGAATATTCGTCTTCCAATTTCAGCTGGTTCAGACAAACGAAAATATTATGAATCCAACTACCAATCCAAAGACTAAAACAGATCAAAATAATTCATCCACCCATTAAGGAGTCACCTGTTGTGATAAATACAATCTTTCATCTGGACTAATAGAAGCAAACAATGCCTCAACTTTCTTCCAGTATGGGCTCGAACAGGCAAGGACTAGAGCAAAATGAAAAATGATGATAATTATTTCCACTATATGAGAAAAGCAACATAACCAATATGACAAGAAGTAATTGTTGTCAGAACACACCAGTAGAGTTGCAAGCAAAATTTGCAGCTTCTAAAAGCTCTTCATGGTCATCCTCTGATTCCCCTGGAAAATTATAAGGTCAGTGTACTAATTTATAACTCACACTCCCAAGCACACTAATTTTCTATAATATAAATTGTAGGAAAAAAAATTGTTTATGATATTTTAAAAAGAAATTCCCACTTTATCTATTTTTATAAATTTTATTTTGATTTCTTCTTTTGCTGGGAGGAGAGTGGCGTTAGTCAATCCTGAATATGATAAAGCAGAATATATTATAATATAAGTCGATAAACTGGTTTGTTGGGTGACACATGGCATAAAATCTCATGTACAATAGGGACAAACTAAAAAATATCCCAAAATTGAGATTAGAAATATATATATTAANGATTGGGCCTGAAGTATTTACAACAAAATAAAATAGTAGGTAGGTTGAGGAGGAGGAGAAAACACAAACCATTTTCCGTAGAATATCATTTCCAGGGCCAAATATCTGATTCAAGCTTCCAGAATATTCGTCTTCCAATTTCAGCTGGTTCAGACAAACGAAAATATTATGAATCCAACTACCAATCCAAAGACTAAAACAGATCAAAATAATTCATCCACCCATTAAGGAGTCACCTGTTGTGATAAATACAATCTTTCATCTGGACTAATAGAAGCAAACAATGCCTCAACTTTCTTCCAGTATGGGCTCGAACAGGCAAGGACTAGAGCAAAATGAAAAATGATGATAATTATTTCCACTATATGAGAAAAGCAACATAACCAATATGACAAGAAGTAATTGTTGTCAGAACACACCAGTAGAGTTGCAAGCAAAATTTGCAGCTTGTAAAAGCTCTTCATGGTCATCCTCTGATTCCCCTGGAAAATTATAAGGTCAGTGTACTAATTTATAACTCACACTCCCAAGCACACTAATTTTCTATAATATAAATTGTAGGAAAAAAAATTGTTTATGATATTTTAAAAAGAAATTCCCACTTTATCTATTTTTATAAATTTTATTTTGATTTCTTCTTTTGCTGGGAGGAGAGTGGCGTTAGTCAATCCTGAATATGATAAAGCAGAATATATTATAATATAAGTCGATAAACTGGTTTGTTGGGTGACACATGGCATAAAATCTCATGTACAATAGGGACAAACTAAAAAATATCCCAAAATTGAGATTAGAAATATATATATTAAAGCAAGGAGTAATAAGCCAAGTTTTGACTCATAAAAGCTCTTATCAGTGTCTATAGCATGCAGCAAAAGAAACAAACGGAAAGTTTTGCAGGTAAATAAATTTCCATAGCTATGTCGTTACCATTAAAATCAGGGGAAGCTCCATTTGCCACATGGACAGGACAAGAGAAACCTTTACGATCAGATAGCTTCTTCAGAAGACGGCCTGACTTACTGAGAGAGTTCAAGAATTACATCATGAGTGTGAGAAAGCCAGAATATAAGTACACATTATTTTAATCTGCTAGAAAAATGATCTCATACCTTCCATTCTTGTCAGAACCGGACCTAGCACTTTGCAGTGGATTGGTTGCGACTGCCTTATCTAACTTCTCTCTCCTAGGTGAAATACTAGGCCTAGAAAATGGCAAGACACCTCCTCTCTGGCCTTGTCTCTGTACACCATCACCTTTCTTTTCTTTAACAACAAATTTGTTCTTCTTTGTAAGAATTGCAGAAGACACAATGTTTTGAGCACCATTTTCATCTTCTTCTTCCACGTATACACTCCCTACACCTCTCTCCTTTAGTCTGTGCTCACCTGCCCCAGATTCTTCACTTTCATATAATCTAGCAGGGGAAGAAAAATTTTGAGTCTTAACTTTGAAATTATGAGTTCCAGTTGCTGCGCTTCTAGAGAGAAGGGAAACATTGGTTACACCAGAGTTTAATCTAGCACCAAGATCTGAAGGGGAACATTCTTTAGGTTGCATCTGTGCTTCATCATGGTTTGATATCGGCACAAGATTTGTCCTCCTCGTACGGGTATTCTTCTGTGGCCTCTGCACAACCCAATGAGTGATGGGCAAAGGGGATGACCCTGCCGGTATACCACGCTTCCGATTGTTATAGCTTCCAATTGAAGGATTTATGTTTACACCTTGAGGTTGTTCCCAGCTTTCCAAAGCTCCAGATATTCGGGGAACATTAGAAGCTGAATTAGTTCCACGTGTAGAGCCATTTCGAGGTGCCCTTGAGGCCTTCCCTTTTACTACTGGACTAGGACAGACGGCAAGATTTTCCTCACTGTTATTCAACCTAAAACAAGGATACAAAAGAAACATCATAACCAAAAAAATTGAGTTTTAAGGGGGGAAAAAAAAGTTGCTAAACATCAAAAGCCATTATACAGCATGCAATAAAGGTATGTCAGCCACAGAACAAGTGAGTCACTGACTACTACAATCATAGACAGAAAAGATTTGATGCTTACTGTATGTTTCCTTTTCCTAAACCTCGCTCCTTATTCTGTACAGGATGAAGATTCCTTGAAAGAACAGATTTTTCTCGTTCAGTTTTTGGTGTTGCATGAGCACTAGAACCAGCAGGAGACGATATAGGGTCCAACTTGTTACCACCACCAGGTTCACTGATAAGTTTATGATGCATAGTTCGTTTCAGTTCCACATCAGAGTCAATAGGTCTCGAAAAGGCTGCACCTACCGAGCGTTTCCTTCGCATTTTCTTGTCCCAACTTTCTCCAGCAGCAGTTAATTTTGCATCTGCACTACTAATTTTAATTAGGCCTCGTTCTTTTGGCATTGCCAAAGGCCGCCGAAGTAATCCATTATCCCGGAATTCTGCCTAAAAGAGGAAATAAGATCTAATCACATTTTCGATAAATGAATGTAGAAGGGAAAACATTATTCTCAAGAATAAAAGAATAAGTAGTGAATAGCCAGAATAAAGTCTGTGAGTTCTTAATTAATACAACAAATAGACAAATAAGCATCACTCCCAATTGTTATGGGGTTGGCTACTTTAATTTTTTCCCACTCCGTTTAGTTCATTCTATATCCACTTATGTAAGGATTCATGTCATAAGATGTGACAAAGTTTTATGTTGAATGTCAACATATACCACACTCCTCCTTCATCCAGAGTTGGTACCGACTATTAAAAATATGGGTAGGGATTTTTATTGTAATGCCCATAACAAAGTTTGTTAAGATTTCAAAATTTTACTATATTTCCACAATTATGCTTCTTTCCAACTTGAACATAATAGTGGATATATGTTAGTGAATTGCTGATTTGGTCATTTTTTAGGAACCATTCAATACACTACACCCTGCCCACTGTTAACTATGATGCGCAGAATAAAACATATAAATGTCACAAAGAGAACCAAAGAAAAAGTTGTCAGATTGAAAATTGTGTGCGGATATTTTCTATTTATTGCACAAGAAATGAAAATTTAAGAACAGAAAATGCTAGATAAATTAAAAAGTTGAACCACAAGTATCACTAACCCGAGTTTCGGCAATTGATGTCCTTAAACGCTTATTCAGAACAATATTCTTAGGTCCATCCTCGAATTTATGAGCTACAACTTCCGAAGGGCTACGAAGCATCTGCGTTCCCATCTTTGAGTTTGAACTAGCTGATCGATCATTAGTCAATAGCTCATTCCGATGCTGCTTCTTAGGGGTCATGGAGTCAAGATACGTGGTCAATTTATTTAAATGCTTGTCCAGCTTTTTGGCTCTACCACTGGACAAAAAGAAGAAGGTAACATATCTAGAATAGAAGCAGAAAGAGAATAATTAAATGTCAAGAAATACTGAATGACAATACATTTCAATGTACCATTTACAGGAACCAATTTGATGACTCTGAGACAAATGTCAACAAAGATAGCTTGAAATAATTTCCAGTTAGATGACTACGGCATACTAAATAACTTAATTTTGAACATCAAGCTGCTAGTAGTAGGGTCTTAACTATGATAAGGAAACAATTCGATGGGCAAGGACAGGATTGCAACAGCATTTACTAAAGGAGTACAGTATCAGGCATTTCTCAAGAAGAAGAATGGTGAATCAGAAGAAAAAAATTACCTAGCTTTGACACGAGTGTCAGCAACACTAGCTCTAAATCGTTTTAATTCCTCCATAACTACTGAAGGTGAAGTCTTCAGATGATCGGCACCAAAAGAATTGTTCTCTAAGCTGCTTCCTACAGAAAAGCCCAGAATTCTCCTTAACTCAACTGACCGTGGATACTTATGATCACCCATTACGATTGGCTCCAACATCAGACTTTGAGACAATGCAGGATTGTCCCCAGCTGACATAGCACTCCCCCTAGAAATAGCCTTCCCAGAACCAAACATTCTACTCTCTGCACCCTCTCTAAAGCTTCCAGACCTATTCAAACTTGGACAAGAATAATTCCCTCTAGGTCCACTCTGGCCCCCAGCAAAACTGGAGTCGGGGCTAGCCAAAGTCATTTCAAATCTAGCATTTGCATTTCCAGTCATTATTAAAAGTCAGCATCAAAATCTCATATCTATGGAATGCTCTCTCCTCAATAACGTCTTTGAAATAAATCAGCTACTACATTGGCTACAAAGGCACAAAACATAATAAGAAGAAGACTCCAAGAGCAGGTATCAGCAAAACTTGGAGCTTCCAGTTTCAGAAACTAATTACGACCTTTTTATCGATTAACTTTTCACGTGCTAATAAGGAACGTTACTGAAAACTCCACTCAGGCTGACAGTTTTGTGACTAAAAATCTCAGACTTTATAAAGTTAAAAATCTCAAAATGTCTTAAAATATATATGATCAATAACATAATTTAGTATAAAATTTTAAAACCATTACTTTAAACAAGCCTAAGGCCTCCCATGAGAAATTCAAAAACCAGTAGCAAACTACAAAATTCACTAGCCATCAAAATTTTCTATATTCGGTCACGCTCAGGAAATTCTACTTTTTCAAATAAGCAGTTAAACAATAAAAATCGACCACTAAATTAAGAACGAGTAAAAATCACATGAAGCATAAAGGAATTCGAAGCTTTCACCAACATTAAGACCAAAGGTATAGTTCCAAATAATCGAACCCAACTTTAATCCGAGGCAAAAAATTCTTGACTTTCTCAAAATTTCCCCTTTCCGAAATTCAACCCAATTCATCAACAATTATGAAAATTAAACTATACGAAATTCAAAAAGAATCAATAATTTACCTGCATTCGTCGACCGAGAATGAAGAATCTGCTTGCTTCAATGAAGAATCTGCGCTGAAAAGAGAGAGAGCTTGGGGAAAATTATGTACGGCAATTCAGGCCCCCAAATATTTAGGGCAAAAATTGGCAGTCCAAAAGGGCCCAGAATTAGGACTTTTGTCAATGTATCTTTTTGTCATGTTTGGCTAAACTTAATTAAAAATAATAATAATAATAATAATAATAATAATAATAATAAATTCACTAATTATATTAAAATAAATTATATTTTTTATCCAGCCCAATGTAATGAGATGGACATAGGATTTCACCCCTAATTCCGAATAAGATCTATTCGATCGAAAGTTGGTAGGATTAGTCAAGTATCTTAATCCTAACCAATTAAAATATCATTTTTATGAAGTTAGTGGTCCTGAACTTATAATAACCATTTGAAGACACGTTAAATCAAAAATAAAATGAGTATTGAAAAGTGATAAAAAACTCAAACTCGAAACTCGTAGTTTGGGACATCAAGCAAGCAAGTCAAAATTATAAATTATATTATTTATTATAGTAAATAAGAATTTATTTCAAAATAAACAATATATTTTAATTTAGTTAATTTTAAACTAAGCCAAATATTTTTATATAAACTATGGGGATCATAATGGGACAAAGATTCCATTGGGTGATTAGGGTAGGGTGGGGTAAGTAGGGTGGAGTGGGATGGGATGGATGGGATGGGGGTGGGACTATAGTATTGAGTCCTAATTGAGTTACAATTTTTTTTTTTTTCATTCTCATTCTTTTACTCATTTTCAATTATACATTTTTCAATAAAATAATATTTTCGATCATATCAATAACTTTTTTTCCAACCCCATATTCTTCATCAATCTACTTTTTCAAAATACATTTTTCTAGAATAATGTGGCTCAATCACACATTGAATAAAAGGAAAATTGAGTATAGTTGACTTTGGTGAAGAGTGTGACGGCCAAATAGTAATATCTAGTTGGAGAGTTTAATGTAACCCATTGTTTGGATGAAAATACAGACTCCTTATATCGAACAAAATATTGGAACTTTTCTTAACTATTAAGTAAATTTATTATAAGCAAATTTATGTAGTAATGTACCTCAATCGCGTCAAATTATGTCAAGTTTGGATGACAAGTGATATGTGTTCTATTTGAAATATAATTATTTGATACAGATATGTTTTAGAAGTTTCGCAAGGTTAATCAATAAATAAGAAGAAAATGAAGCAAAGATTTGAACCCATGTTCTTCCTATAGGAAATAAAAACTTTACCACTAAGTTTCTCAATATAATTTTATAACAATTAATATTTTATTTTGTACGGACTAAAAAAAAAACCTTTTTGAAATATTGGGACTCCAAAATTTTTGGATCTAAAGCGAAAGCCTCACTTCAGGTCCGCCCCTAATCTTGACATCCCCATCGGATTGATATTGTTTATTTGATTAGCATACATTTCAAGTTTTCAACTTATTCATGGCACTAGTCCAAGTGTAAAATAGGTTGACTATGTTTGTTTGAATAGAAGCTAACATATAAAAAGAAAGAAGAGACCCAACATAACTATAAAAACGAAGTATACAACCTCTCGTAATAACTTCGTATCTTCAATCTATTTATTTCCTACTTAATTTTCAAATTTCAGTGGAATATTTACTCAAATTGTTTTCCTACTCTTATGATGGAATTTTAGGTAACATATTTACTTGAGGAAATTGACAAAATGCAATTGGTATGAAAATGATGATTGAAGAAGTCCTATAAATTGTATGTTATATGCAGACACACTTTTGTCCACAAGTAAAAGAAGAAGTCGCTGTCTACTCCAAGTTTGCAACAAAAACTAATTTACCAATCTGCATTACATCTTACAAAAGAATAATTCTAGAAAGCATTTATTTATGGATGCATATAGAAATTTATATAAGGGATTACGTAATATTATTCAGTGAATAAAAAAACCTTAATTAAGAATTTTACGTAGAACAAATTTTCGGTGAGCTATTATAATCCAACGTCGAGTAAGAAAATTCAAAAGTTAAAATGCAATAATGGGTTTATGTTGTAAAGGGAGGCTGCGTCTTGGCAAAGACTGACCACTTTAAAAAGAGAAGTCCAGCATTAGGGCATGTTAGACACCATTGTTAGGGACGGCAAGATGCCTTGTTTCCGTGTCGTTAGGTAATCGGGATGGGGATAGATAATACGATTCTAGTCTTGAATTCTTCGGATTTTTTTTTTAAAAATTTAAATTGTATTTAAAATTTAATACTTAAAATAAAAAATAATTTTAAATAGGACGATAAATGTGAATATTTTATTCATATTTCCATCTCAGCCCTACTCACACTACAAAAAGTCTGTAGTCATCGCCATCCGTAGTGGATATACTAGACATGGCGAAAGAAAATATGTTAAATCTTCTTGACTAGAACTTTCGAAGTGTTAGAAATAGGGACCCATTTATTTATTTACCTTTTTGTCTTTGATCACGTTGTTTTTTTTTTTTTCACCAAATTAAAGACATGACATGTGCATGACTTTCATGCGTAGGTGATGACAAACTCGAATTCGGCCTGCACCTGATGCACATGTTGAAAAAAAAATTTTAACTAATAAGCTTTTAGACGAGATGATACAAGAACATGATATGATATTCAATCCAACTTATAGCTAGGAGTTGTGTCATGTTTGTTGTTAAAAAGTATTAAAAGTTGGTGGATCCCATGAATTATGTTGTCAAAATATGAATAAAAATTGTCGAACCAATTAAATTGTGATTAAAGATGAAGTTTGAGTGTTTGTCCAACTTTTTAACAAAAACTTTCCCAAACAAGCCCTTAACACTATTTTCTTTCAACCTCTCCTTTTTATATCCTCCCTACTCTTCTTATTAGCATTAATGCTACAACCCAAAGGAGACAGAATTCATTCGTAAGTTTACATATCCAAAAGAAACTCGTCAAGAACACAACTCACCAAATAGTTGGTTCAATTCATCAATGGCCAAGAAAATGAAATTAATCCCTTCCATTTTCAAGAACAAAGAAGCAAAGCATCCATGGCAGTGGCACTCATGCAAGCAACCCAAAACACATTCTTTTCGAACAGACGACAAAATTTTAAAGACCGTTAACTCGGTTTTCTTCGACCCGTTTGAACTCGGAAATCTTGCTTTACATATTCCGAGGGGGATCCCGGAGGTGAATCAGTAGAGATGATCATTCGCGGGTGCAATCCAAGAGGTTGATTTTCAAGCCTGGTGACACAAGTTGTTCAATCTTAGATGAGGCGGAATCGAGTGGAGTTTTACCATTGAAAGAGAGTAGTTCTAGCAGTAGAGTCAGATGATCCTTATGAGGATTTCAAAATATCCATGGAGGAAATGGTGGCGATTTATGGCTTGAAAGATTGGGAATGCTTGGAGGAGTTGTTAGCATGGTATTTGAGGATGAATGAGAAGACGAATCATGGATTCATCGTTGGAGCATTCGTCAATTTGCTTACTGGACTTGCATCTTCTTGCTCTCATTCGACAAATTCGTGTTGTTCTGATTCTCTGTCATCATCATCATCTTCTACTTCTTCTTCTCGTCCTTCTCCTCGTATCACTAGTAAGTCATATGGTGATTAATGACGACTGCAGGATCAGTCTTAGCTTTTAATTGTTGAAGAGATGCTTAATTTACCTAAGTATCAAATCGCACTGCCGTATATTTTGCCCCTATTTGGTGGTCATTATTTCCCAAAAAACAATGTTTTGAATTGTGGTTTTTAAGAGAATACAAGGTTAATAGTAATGAAAAGTTTTGAGTTTATATGTAAAATATTTTATTGTGTAAATGTGTAATTAAAAATGAATATGAGAAAAAAAAAACTTTGAAAACAATGGTGGTCCAACAGGGGCTTTATATAAAGACTTCAGATTTAAAAGACATAAAAAAAAAAAAAAAAAATTTAAAAAAATTCTAATATCAGTTTAAAGAAGCAAATAAGTACAAAAAGCAATACCTCGTGACATATATATTCACCTCAGGGGGTTCGCCAAATCAATTACAATCGTGCTATATGTACATCATCTTTTATATAATTGTTTACGGTGTGCGCCAAGTGGGAACACAGTTGGACAATTTTAAAAAAAAAAAAAATTTCGCCCACAATTTTTTTGACAACAAAGAAGACGTCATTCTCAATGTAATCCAATGAATGTCATTTAGCATTATTGGATCAATTCAAACGGACAATTTCTTACCCTCTCAGTCTAGAAATAATGCATTGGGCTTTCTAAGAGCTGGGCTCAATAGTAGAGAATGTTCCTAACCCAAGCCCACAATCTGTTATGGACAGAAAAGGCTCGATACTTGAAAGCAGCATTAAAAGGGCATAAAACCATCCAACGACGACGCTGAAAAAGAAATGACGGGTAAGGATATCAAAACTTAGTTCAAGTGATAAGAGCGAAGTTTTACAAGGTTATTGACAAGAGTTCGAGTATCATTTAGGGTGAGGGGGTGAAATTGCAAAAAAGTATTGTGGCAGGAGACCAAGGGGAAATAAGATCCACTCAAATGGACAAAAGTGGGTTCAAATTCACGCCTAAATATCTCGTTCAAACAAAGATGAATTTTAATTCAAGAATAAAAAAAGATCTACAATAAGCAAACCAAAGAATGGAGAGGTTTTTTTTTTTTTTTTTAAAGAAATTTGGACTCAATCATATTTCACCACATCACGTATATATAAATCATTATATACATATAACAAAATCGTTATTTATATCACCCTCACAAATCGAGTGACCCCTACTAAAGTGCAAAAAATAAAATGTATATATAATATTACGTAACCCAAAATTTTATTAGTAAAACTAATAAATTAAGACCAAATGCATGCATGTATATCATTTTTACTAAGCTCATGTTTGATCCTCGTTATCTAAAACTCATTTTTTCTAAAATTAATTTTTAACCACATATTTAATGAGATCTACAATTTTTATTAACCTTTTCAATTACACATTTTATTAATTTTATCAAAATTATCAAAAATCTAATTTTCATCTTCACTCATTATGACAAGTCAGTTCGTGCAATTCTCGTGAGACATTTGTTACTTAGCTCGCATTCGTGACTCGCCTAGAAAGCTAGTCAAGTCAACGAGCGACTCGGCCCACTTCTTGACTTGAGTCGTTCTTCTAAGATCTTGGCAAGGAAAAACTATGGGTCTTCTTTGGAAGCGATCACATTAAATCTCAACCGTCCAAATTTTCTTACCTGACCTAGCCAGTGAAACTATCATGCTGCATGTACATGGGCCCTGTACATGCTATACCTCCCCTCTCCACACCAACACTGGCGGACCCAGGGGTGGGCCTAGGGGGGCACGTGCACCCCCATCCACCCCCAACTTTGCATTTTTTATTTTCTATATTTTGTTTCAATTTTCGAAATCATTATAAAATGTGAAACGAAATCGAAATATTGCATTCTTAATACCATTTCGAAGTGCAAACAGTCTAATTTTTTATGCCGTTAACGACGTGCGAAACGATAAATCGTAGCAAATATTACGACTTGTCAAAGTAGGCTATTTAAAATTAATATTTCGAGAATTTCGGTAATATGCTAACTTTAAAAATTTTCCGACGATCGTACAATAATCGAATTTACAAATCGCTTATATCATCTCAAAGCTCGTTTCGAGAAATACATTATAGGCATATCGAATAATTCAAACAGATGTAAAAAATAGTTAAAGAAGAGTCAAACGTACATCTTAAAAAGAAGCGTCTAACTCGCATTTTAAAATTTTTAAAATTATTTCATTAACATTTATTATTTTTGAGATACAAATTTCTCAATGTAAATTGCATTATTTTATTAGGAAATTTATATGGGACATGACATCAAAAAATTTCGAAATTTTACATCCGAAAAAATCATATTCCATGTAAATTTTCGGATGCAAAAAATCATACTTTGCTCTGAAGATCTGCTATATTGTTTATTGTGGACTTTTCGAGCTATTTGTTTTCAAGCAGGGTGATACGTATCAAGAAATGATTTTTCCAACTTATTTAGAAGTTTTGCAACTTCTTTTGTCAACTATATTTGTGTGCACTACAATCGATACAGAGAAGTTTCATGTTTGCAATCTCAGCTTTGTGTTACTTTCCTAACGTGCTACTATTTTCTTCTTGTTTCATCTTAGTAAAATATTTATTTTACTTGTTTAGCTTTTCTCTTTGTTCCACGCTTAAGTAGCAACCTGTTTTAATTAATACTGCAATTGAAAGAGATTGACCAAGCTTATGAAGTCTTGAGTGACTCGAAGAAGCGTGAAATCTATGATCAATATGGCGAGGGTGCTCTTAAGGAAGGAATGGGGAGTGGAGGTGGTGGTGGTGGTCACGACCCGATTGACATTTTTGAATCTTTTTTTCGCAATAGTCCATTCAGTGGAAAATGATTTTGAAAATCCCAAGGGGTGTTTGACTACCTTGGACCTTAGAAGCTAATATGCATGAATCTTTGTCCACATGTGCTGGTGGAAGCAGCGGAGGCCGAAGGCAAAGAAGGGGAGAAGATGTTATTGTAATCAATTATATAATTCTAATACCAAGATCTTTAGAATTCCTGATTTTCACATATAGACTTAATTAATCGAGAAACACACCTTGATCCATAGTTAGCAATGATTGAAAGATTTAAACATGCAAAATAGAAACTAGTAAAATCTAGAAAATGTTTTCTTTCTTTTCCCTTTTGTAATTGAATAAATTAATTTGATGGACTTCATTCACGTTTATAGGCAGAGGAATGTAGTTTCGTGGGCCATAAAACAAAACTACTCACTTTTCATCAAAGTGGACAGTTATTCAACTGCCACTTCTCAAGGAACCAATAGAATTTTAGTAATAATTAACCACTATTAATCAATAGTATGTACATCATACTTTGCTATGAAGACAGAGTTCCTCATGGTTAAATATTGCTATATTGTTTATTGTGGACTTTTTGAGCTATTTGTTTGCAAGCAGGGTGATACTTATCATGAAATGATTTTTCCAACTTGTTTAGAAGTTTTGAAACTTCTTTTGTCAACTATATTTGTGTGCCGTACAATCGATACGGAGAAGTTTCATGTTTGCAATCATTGCTTTGTGTTACTTTCCTAACATGTCCTACTGTTTTCTTCTTGTTTCATCTTAGTAAAATATTTATTTTACTTGTTTAGTTTTTCTCAATGTTAGACTCTTGTTCCACGCTTAAGTAGCGGCATGTTTTAATTAATACTGCAGTTGAAAGAGATTGACCAAGCTTATGAAGTCTTGAGTGACCCGGAGAAGCGTGAAATCCATGATCAATATGGCGAGGATGCTCTTAAGGAAGGAATGGGGAGTGGAGGTGGTGATGGCCACGACCCGATTGACATTTTTGAATCCTTTTTCTGCGGTAGTCCTTTCTGTGGTAAATGATTTTGAAAATCCCAAGGGGCGTTTGACTGCCTTGGACATTAGAAGCTAATATGCATGAATTTTTGTCCCCAAGTGCTGGTGGAAGCATCTGAGGCCGAAGGCAAAGAAGGGGATAAGATGTTATTGTAAGCAAGTATATAATCCTAATACCAAGATCTTTAGAATTCATGGTTTTCACATATAGATTTAATTGATAAAAAAACATACTTAGATCCATAGCAATGATTGAAAGATTTAAACTTGCAAAATACAAACTAATAAAATCTAGAAACCGTTCTCTCTCTCTCTCTCTCTCTCTCTGTGTGTGTGTGTAACTGAATAAATTAATTTGATGGGCTTCATTCACGTTAATAGGCAGAATGAGGTAATTTCATGGGCCATAAGAGAAAACTACCAGCTTTCCATCAAAGTGGACAGTTATTAAACTGCAGCTTCTTAAGGAACCAATAGAATTTTAGTAATAATTAACGACTATTAATCAATTTATTAATAGTATGTACATAATACTGTGCTCTAAAGATGTATCATGTAACGCCCCAAAATTTAATAAACACTGAGGGTTACCAAAATTTCAATTTTTTTGTGGAACGATAAAATATAGGATTTTTTAACAAACAAAATATTGGAACTTTTATAAACTTAAATTTAAATCATGAAATCGTATATTTAAAAAAAATATATACATTCTTAACTTTAAACTTAAATTTAAATCATGAAATCATATCTTTAAAAAAAATATACACTCTTAACTAACTAATTCAATAATAATATTTGAACAATTCAACTAATAAATCTAAAGGCAGTAAAACTTAGTGTTTTTCGTATGTCGAAATCCATTGGCTGTCTGCTGCATCATTTCGTCAAAGTTCCATTCGATCTGAACTACATACAGTTTCCAAACGCAATTATATAACAATAACATAAAAAATTCATACCCAGTTTCTCTTTATGGAGTATATATGTGACCAAGCGAGATACCCACCATTTCTCATTTTGAATTTCCCGAAGGACTTCACATTTCATTAAGTTGAACCCGAATGTCCACCGGCAATTTATGCATAAATTATTGAATATAAAAACATACGGAAACAAACCACTTGCACAAAAGTATCTTACCTTGATTGATCAAACGAGCTTTTAAACAAATATACTTGCAATTTACAGCTATTTTATAAGAAAACCGTCGTATAAAATACTTTAGTAGTGAATTGTGGGATAATTGCACATTATTTATAGTTGAAATTCTCAATTGAGTTTGTATACAACTAGAATTTAAAACGATGTATATAACGAATTTGGATAAGAATTGAATTTCAAAAGATAGAACTATGATTACTTTTAAATTTTATCAAATTAAGATTGTAATCAAACTCTATCTAAATTACAAAAGATAATCATTATAAAAAATAACATTTATCACTCTATCGATACATAATTATTTGGCTCAAATAAGTTATGAATTTAAAACTTATTTTATTTTAGTCCTCATTTTTTTCAAAATATAAAAAATACACTACATAAAACAAATAAAATTTTATTCTAAAATTTTCGGGGGAGTTACAATCACCCCTCCTTAAAAAAAAAAAAAATATTCGTCCTCGAGTTACTTCAGCTACTTGAAAAATTCTAAATACTTGACAATTGTCATAATACAATATATTATAATATAAATAAATAAAAAAACTCATAATCATGATAAAAGAACGACATTTCATTTTATATATAGGGATCGATTGGAGAGTGATCGAGTAGTAAACGCTAGTGCCAAGGATTTTTCATCTCCTTACATGTTTTAAGACTTTAAATCTTTTTACATTTACATCTTGAGACTTTTCATGCAGCAAATAGACATAATCATAACGTGAAAAGTCATCAATAAAGGCGATAAAATACTTTTCTCCACTAAATGATGGAACATCAAAAGGCCCACATATATCGGTGTGTAAAGCTGTGCGCTTCTTGTGACTCCTTTTTTGTGTGTTTGATTTGTTTGCCCTTAATACAATCTACACAGATTTCGAGATCACTAAAATCCAAGTCATGAAGGATTTCATTCTTTACTAATATTTCTATCATTTCCTTGGATATGTGACTCAAACGTTTATGTCACAAGTTAGCAATTCGTTCATTCAATAAACCACGTTTAGTACTAACATTATGATGCAAGGTTAAAAGTGTCTTGGCAAAGAGCTTATCAAGCTTTAATTTATATAAGTCATCACAAAGAGTAGTAGAATCGATAAGATGATTTTCTTTAAACAAACTCAAACATCCATTTCCACAATTAAAGAAATATCAAGAAGAATCAAGTTTTGGTAAGAAAACTAAATTGTGAGGAATAGAAGGTACATAAAGAGTTTGAAATAAATCTAATGATATCCTGTATCTAAAATCAAGCGGTAGGTTCCAATAGCTTCAACGGAAGTTTTGACTCGATTTCCCATGAGAACAAACTTTTCATTTGGATTTATGGTCCGGATCGAAAGGAATCCCTGCATCATATTGGTAACGTGGGTGGTACATCTGGAATCAATTCACCAAGTATTATAAGGAACTTCTACCAAATTAGATTCGAAACATACATAAAAAATAAAATTACATTTACTTTCTAACCATGCCTTACGTTTCAGGTAGTCCTTTTTATGATGCCCAGGTTTACGACAGAAATGACACGGATCTATCTTGTGCTCCTTATTGTGGATTTGGATAGAAGACTCATTTATTTTTAGCGGTCCTTACTTAATGTCCTTTCCAGACCTTTTCTTATATTTCTTTCCAGCTCCTTGACTTTCTAAGAGTTGGGCTCAATAGTAGAGAATGTTCTAAACCAGGTGCTTTAATGAAGTGCCGTGGCTGTCTAGGGTCTGGGATTGAAGTTTCCATCAGACATCTTGGCCGCATCCTTGCAATGAATGTAAGGGTACATGCGAAACCATTAGTGACAAAGACCGCTGCCCACAGTGCAAGGGTGAGAAGGTTTTGGAGGTCCATGTTGAGAAAGGCATGCACAATGGACAAAGGGTCACGTTTCCTGGCGAGGCTGACGAAGCGGTAATTGAGAATTTATTTCCTGGCGAGGCCGACGAGGCCATTATTTGACTAAAGAAGTTTCTTTTTAGGATTGATTTTAACTGAATTCTTCATCATGTTCAACAAATGTTCGCTCCCTTCTCACTTCATAATTTATGTTATTCTCATTGGCCATCTGAGCACGATGAAGGTATGTTGGGTTATCCCTAGTCATCCTAGTTGTTTGTCAAGTCCTAATCATGTGACAAATATAACTTCAATTATGCTTAATCTATTAGTGACAATATTTTTTCATTCCGTGTGCGCATAAAAAATACTCATATGAAATTGTGAAAATTTTAATGACTAAAAAAATATGCGAGGTAAGCAAGATGACTCATAAATATGCTAAAAGAATAACATTTATCTTCATACCTTGGATCAATTGGAGAGTGAACGAGTAGTGAGGGCTACGTGCTGGATTTGGATTTTTCATCTCCTTACATGTTTTAAGACTTTAAATCTTTTTACATTTACATCTTGAGACTTTTCATGCAGCAAATAGACATAATCATAACGTGAAAAGTCATCAATAAAGGCGATAAAATACTTTTCTCCACTAAATGATGGAACATCAAAAGGCCCACATATATCGGTGTGTAAAGCTGTGCGCTTCTTGTGACTCCTTTTTTGTGTGTTTGATTTGTTTGCCCTTAATACAATCTACACAGATTTCGAGATCACTAAAATCCAAGTCATGAAGGATTTCATTCTTTACTAATATTTCTATCATTTCCTTGGATATGTGACTCAAACGTTTATGTCACAAGTTAGCAATTCGTTCATTCAATAAACCACGTTTAGTACTAACATTATGATGCAAGGTTAAAAGTGTCTTGGCAAAGAGCTTATCAAGCTTTAATTTATATAAGTCATCACAAAGAGTAGTAGAATCGATAAGATGATTTTCTTTAAACAAACTCAAACATCCATTTCCACAATTAAAGAAATATCAAGAAGAATCAAGTTTTGGTAAGAAAACTAAATTGTGAGGAATAGAAGGTACATAAAGAGTTTGAAATAAATCTAATGATATCCTGTATCTAAAATCAAGCGGTAGGTTCCAATAGCTTCAACGGAAGTTTTGACTCGATTTCCCATGAGAACAAACTTTTCATTTGGATTATGGCCCGGATCGAAAGGAATCCCTGCATCATATTGGTAACGTGAGTGGTACATCCGGAATCAATCCACCAAATATTATAAGAAACTTCTGCCAAATTAGATTCGAAACATACATAAAAAATAAACTTACATTTATTTTCTAACCATGCCTTACGTTTCAGGCAGTCATTTTTATGATGCCCAGGTTTACGAAAGAAATGACACGTATCTATCTTGTGCTCCTTATTGTGAATTTGGGTAGAAGACTCATTTATTTTTAGCGGTCCTTGCTTAATGTCGTTTCCAGACCTTTTCTTATATTTCTTTCCAGCTCCTTGATGACTTTCTAAGAGCTGGGCTCAATAGTAGAGAATGTTCTAAATCAGGTGCTTCAATGAAGTGCCGTGGCTGTCTAGGGTCTGGGATTGAAGTTTCCATCAGACATCTAGGCCGCATCCTTGCAATGAATGTAAGGGTACATGCGAAACCATTAGTGACAAAGACCGCTGCCCACAGTGCAAGGGTGAGAAGGTTTTGGAGGTCCATGTGGAGAAAGGCATGTAAAATGGACAAAGGGTCACGTTTCCTGGCGAGGCTGACGAAGCGGTAATTGAGAATTTATTTCCTGGCGAGGCCGACGAGGCCATTATTTGACTAAAGAAGTTTCTTTTTAGGATTGATTTTAACTGAATTTTGATTTTTGCAGCCGGACACGGATGCAGGTGACATTGTGTTTGTCTTACAACAGAAGGAGCACCCTAAGTTTAAGCGGAAGGGTGATGATCTATTTGTTGAACACACCTTGACCCTAACCGAAGCACAATGTGGCTTCCAATTTATCTTGACTAATCTAGACAGTAGGCAGCTCCTCATTAAATCCCAACCTGGAGAAGTTGTCAAACATGGTGAGTTTATTTACAGGCGATTAACTATCTAGAAAAATCTTGGGGAATTCGAAGAGAAGCAACATGTATAAACTCGTGATTTTTTTTTTATATTTGGTCATCTAGTACATCAATTTGCTGACCTCGTGGCGAATATTAATTTTGGTTGTTTATTTCTATTTTTTCTCATTTTTATGACCTCTCCGGCGTGTTTATTTGCTTATTTGTGACTGCTTTTCTTGCTGTTCTTCTTTTTCTTTTACAAATAACAGCTCCCTGTTCAAGTTTAGCAAGATTCACTGATTCTTGGATCTCGAGTTTCTGCCACTGATAGAATTTCTTACTCTTTTTTATACATTAAAACACTAACATTTGTCCTCGGGACCACAGATCAATTCAATGCCATAAATGATGAAGGGATGCCCATGTACCAGAGGCCATTCATGAACGGGAAATTATACGTTCATTTCACCGTGGATTTCCGCGAATCCCTGCACCCGGAGCAATGCAAAGCAACTGAGACAGCCCTCCCTGCGAGGGCCACAACCCAAATTAGAGATGGAATTGGATGAATGTGAGGAGACTACTTAACATGACGTTAACATTGAAGAAGAGATGCGTAGGAAGCATGCTTAAAGCAAAATACAAGTCGCAACTTGCAATATTTTATACGATATATTAGCTTTAGTGTGTGAGATTTTAAGAATGCTTATTCATTATGTAGTTCTGAAATTCAGGCTCTGTCAACTCCTGCTTCGGAGTTCAGAGAATTTCTACGTGCACGGTTGGATTTTGGGGTATCCCTGAGTTTCGTTAGGGGACAAGTCGAGATACATTTTCTCTAGTTTGTTCACCATATTTTATTTTGCTACCTGTTTCTATGTGCTGATGAAATGTTACATTATTGTACGCGTTTATGTTCATGTATAGAGAACCATTTTGGAGATGAGAACAACTTTTTAAGTTAAAAACTAGGGGATGGTATGGTACGATTTCAAAGAGAATCAGACCGAACCAAGAATTAATGGATATTTTGTAAATAAATTGTCAGTCTAACTTTAATTATAGAATCGAGCTGTTTAGTTTTATAATATACTTATTTTCAATTTTCTCATAATTCCAAAACTATTTTCAAAATGATAAAAGTCAAAATTTGGTAGTTTTGATTATAAGAAAGGAAACTGGGGAGGTTTGGTTTTGTAATTCTTGTTCTAGAACGGAAAACATGTAAAACAAGCATTAATGTTGACATTATATTTTGTATTGACAATCAAATAGTCAACCATTTTTAATAACAACTCTTACTAAAAAAGCTCTACGGACTAAAACCTCTACTCAAAATAACTTAGCCAAACAGACTCATACATGGATACATACAACTTAGTTATTATGGAGGTGTACAATGTGTTATGTCAAAAAACTAACCATTGCAGGAAAACGCTTGCCCCAAATATAAAACTTCATACAAATGAAGTCCACGCATTATATGAATAATCGTAGATGGACTTGGAAGACTATTGTTATGTCTCGCCACTGAAACTCACATGACACCCCACGTGGAGCAATCCAGGTCATCACAATAAAAGACAATCAAATCCATGGAGACAATGTTTCAATATATTGATCAATGAGAGGAAGCCCAATTGGCCAAAGCACCAACAATTCAAAGTTCCTTTAGCCGAAGCACCCTAGCCCCTAAAAGCCTCAGACCAGAAACGTTTCCTAAGAAGATCCTTTGTGAAGATCTTGTGAAAACAATTGATGTTGCAACTCAAATATGTCCAATCATAGTAGCATATTGACCAGGAGTGTATATATAGTCTCCCCTTTTTCAAGATAATCAGATTCAACATAAGCCAGGTGGGTGATGGAATGTCCAGTGGGTCGGATGAAGCCACGTGTGCTTCATCCAATGGTCATAGCCTCAATTATAAATACCATAAATGCACTCTCTTGTATCATTTTAAGACTAATGCAATTTCAAATACTAAAAGCAATACAATTCTTCTCTCTCTAGTCTTTACATAACAATTATTGCTCATTCCTGCATGTTTGAAGATGGTCCTCCAAATATTATATTGTGTTGATTAACCCCGTGCTCAAACATTTTGGTCACCTACGTCTTAAGGAGCAATTTTCTGAACGCGAGTGGGGCTTGGGTTCCTATTGTAGCTTATATTATGGTGCTTACGAGATTTTAAATATTTGTTATGGGCAGAAAGTGGTTGATTGTGTGTGTTGTTTATTGCTCTAGTAGTAATTGATGATTGTACTACACAACTATATCGAATGAGGATCCAATTCCTAAAGTATTCACACGTTCTTTATTTATGAAGAAACGGCAAAAGTACAACTACAAAATTGATTTAGTCCTTGTTAGATGGAGATAAAAATTAGTTTTTTTTTTATAAATTATGATAAAAGTTGATGAAATATGTGGTTGAAAAATTGTGGGTTCCATAAAATATATAGTTAAAATTAATTGTTAACTTTAATTTAGATTAAAATCTAAATTTTAATCAGTGTCAAACAGTGGCTTAAAAAAAAGAATAATACTATTTGGTACCACTGGTACTATAACACCCGTCGACTCAATGAATGATGTAATTAAGTGATTCATTTAAGTGTACATTTCATTTAATATCACATTAGTCTTACCTAAACTGGTTGGTGCTAAATAGCATGGTCATTTAACTCAAAATTTTTCTCTCTCTCCATCCATTTTTGGATTGACCCCCTCCCCACCTGTGACCCGACTCGTAACATCCGGACCGATATCCAAGTTTTCTTTGGTCCACACCAGCTACAATGCACCTCTTCCCACCAAATCAATTATATTTTCAAAATATTCTAGCCGTTATCTCTTGACATCAGTATCTCTCTCCTCCGCAACGGCTGGCTGTCGGATTGAGGAAGAAAAAGCTTGTCTTTCCTAATTTCTTCTGACACTTAAAAACCCATTTTACTCTCTTCCATTTTTTTAATATAGCTGTAAAATCTTGAATTCCTGAACCAGATTTTGAAGATGAAGGGAGTAAAAGGAAGGCTAATGAAGAAATTGATGACAATCAAAACAATTGGGTATTTGAAACCAGAAAGAATTCTTCAGGTAAATTCATTTGAAAGTTATGTATGTACTTCGACACCTAAATCGAATTCCGTAGCCAATAAACCCCTGGTTTCCATCCAAGAAAATCCCAAGAATGTTGTGGAGAATGATGGATTGAAGCAAGAATCAGAGATCATTGATGTTACAGAACTTATGAGGGATCTTGAAGACCAAGAATTGGAGTTTGATGACAACATCAATGATAAAGAGAATGTTTATCCAGGAAAAAAGTCAAAAATCCCAGATGATTTCGAAGAAAATAAAGAGATTTCTATCTTATCTGAGTCAAAGAATGAGGTTTTGGAATCTACAGAATGTCAAAAAGATGATGAAAACCATGTTCCTTTACCTGAGATTGATGTGTCATCGTTCAGGCGGCCAGATTTGGACTCAGGATCCCTTTTTGACCCAAATCTTCTTGCAGCCTTTGAGCAGGCAGTAATGGAAGTTAAAGCCCAAGAGGAGGCAGAGCGAAGGGTTCCAATGGAGGAAATAAATTGGCAAGAAATCGACGAAGGCCCCCCTTTAAAATCTAGAAAAATCGAGGAAGCTGCTGATCCTCTACTAGAATTTGAAGAGAAGTGTCCACCAGGGGGTAGCGACACAGTTATTCTCTACACCACAGGCCTTAGAGGGATTCGAAAGACATTCAACAACTGTCACAGAATCCGGTCTCTATTGGAGAACTTGATGGTTATGTTTTACGAGAGGGACGTGTCAATGCATTCAGAGTATAGGGACGAGTTATGGAAGATTTCGGGTGAGAAATTAGTGCCTCCAAGGCTGTTCATTAAGGGAAGGTACATTGGAGGAGCTGCAGAGGTTTTGGGAATGCATGAACAAGGAAAGTTAAAGCCACTTCTTGAAGGAATTCCTATTGCTAAATCTGAAGGACCCTGTGAAGGTTGTGCTGGAATAAGGTTTTTAGTGTGTTTTAACTGCAATGGAAGTCGAAAAATTGTTCCTGAAGGGGATGGTGAGGCAATGAATTGCTCAGAATGCAATGAGAATGGATTGATCATATGTCCTTTTTGTTGTTGAGTATTAATTTACTGCTTGTCCCAATATTGTTCTTCATTATAGAGGATTTGGGAATAGACGACGTTCCTCAGTGATACTGAACGAGGAACTAGTTTTCCTTCGTTTTGGAGGCTGAGGAGATTTTTCTGGTGTATTTTGCAGAGAAAAGTTAATTTTATGTGTATTACATGTGAGATGACGAGCAGAACTTGGTTTAAGTCATCTTCCAATCAGAAATAATAATGCCAAGTTCTTATGTGAACACGTTTAACCTTAACATTTGGTGTATTATTGGAATCTTCGGTAGATTGACCAATAAATTTATTATCCGTTTCAAATATATCGAGAGCAAGACTTTATTTCTTGAATTTCTTTTAGTTATATACACCTTTCATAATTTTGCAAAAATCATTTTGGATTCAAAGGACATTTCTATTCCTCAAATGACATTCATTTTGATAATCACTGGCAAAATGGACCATGCTAGACAGGTCAGGCTTAACTCAAAATTTGAACTTATTTCTGGGTAGGTCCACTAGTTATACACGATCACTTTATTTGTTTTCACTTTCTCAACGTCAAATAATTTATTTTCACTTTTTATGTGCAACTTCACAACAGCCCGTGTATAATAAATCCTAAAGGGTATCATATTTCCACGCTTCTTAACTGTCCTTTTGCGTACACTTCCTCCCAATCAATATTAGTGACTCAGCTCAAACTTATTTATTTAACTATTATTTTTTGGAAAACAAACTTCAATCATGCAGTAACATGTCAATTTTCACGAGTGGGATTGTGAGGGAATAATATGGGTGTTACGGGCGACGCCTAGAAAATACATCAAATTTATTCGTGAGTTTGACTTGCATTAGAGACGAGCAGTGAGTACTAGTGGAATAATGAATTCAAACTATTCACTCGAATTGATTTGTGAGACTATTTGTCATAGTTTCACAAGCCGAGCTCTTATTTAGCTCGCGAATAGAGCTATACGAATCAATATTTTCTGTCATGTAGATTGAAATTTGAATTTTTAATTCCAAAATTTTTAATGTTGAATTCAGAGTCAAACAATAAGGACGTGCGTAAATCAATTGCATCACATTTTAGCATTCATTACAATCTCCTAATATTCTCAACATTTTAATAGTATAATTTTGCAATAATTATAAAATAGTTCATTTCTTGGCTAATTAGCACAAAACGTCCCTACGGGGTTGATTTTGAAAACCGTCCATACGTTTCATTTCTTGGCATGTATACCCTTACCTATCACTTTTCGTGCCCTGAACGTCATTTTCACTATATTTCCATTCAAATAAAACAAAAAAATAAATAAAAGAAAAACTAAAGAATTAATTGCAGTCATACTCCCAAATTTTTTAAAAAGTGCAAATTAGTCCAAAATACTTATTAAAACATTAAAAATAAAATCTCTCTCTCTCTCTCTCCTCGCCGCTTCCTCCCTATGGCCCCCACCCACCGTCGCCTAAATTGTCGAAAAATGCTCACTTCATCACCGATGAGTTTAACCCACACAAATATGTGAGCATTTTTCGACGATTTAGACGGCGGTGGATGGCGGCCGTAGGAAGAAGAGGAGAGAAGAGAGAGAGATTTTTTATTTTTTTAATGTTTTAATAAGGATTTTGGACCAATTTGCACTGTTTAAAAATTTTGGGAGTATGACTGTAATTAATTTTTTAGTTTTTTTTTTTTTTTTAATGGAGGGTAAAATGGTCAAAATATGGTGAAAAGGACGTTCATCGCACGAAAAGTGATAGGTAAATATATAAATGCCAAGAAATGAAAAGTAGGGATAGCCATGTCAAAAAGGCTCGCGGGCTCGGGCTCGAAAAAAGCCCGAGTCTGACCCGATCGCACCGAGCCGAGGCTCAGGCCGAGCCCCATGTTGGGCCATTAGCCCGAGCCTGCCCGTGTGGCACGGGCCGACCCGTATATTAAATTATTTTTTTTATCTGCCCAATAGCTGCCTGCAAGCAGCATAAAAGGCAGCATTTTTTATGTTGTTGGGCAACAGATTTTTATTTTTATTTTTTTAAACCCGAGCTAGCTCGGGCCGCTGAGGCTCAGGCCAAAAGCTCAGACCGAACCTCATTTTTTTTGTTTGGGCTCAGTTCAGCTGGGGTCAAAAAAAGCTCTGTCCAAAAAAGTTCGGGCTCGGATCGAGCTTTTTTTTTTTTTTTTTTTTTT